>OVBE01003069.1:6451-28128 GCA_900406425.1 Iberis pinnata | reverse complement strand
TGACCAGTCTTCAGTAAAATAGCCATAACTTTTGATTGCATGAATGGATCGACTTCACACCACTTGCATATGAAATCTAACTCACGTGGCTATCTTGTGTCAAAATTTCAGATTCATCCATCAATGGGAACATCTTCAAATGTTTGAAATAGTCAGACCTTTCTGCCGGATTCTGCACCTGAATATGCCAATTTGCATCCAAAACGTCCCGAACACCTAGAAACTTGTAAAAACACCAATTTTGCCAAGAAAAGCTCGGATAACGTTGAATAGAAAGCATAAATGCTTACTATAAAGCGTTAAAACCGAGTAATATCAGCTTCCTAAGTGGATTTGGCGGCTTTCCAATCATCTCATCCACATTAAACTCTGATATGGGCCTTAAAGGTTGCACCAGATAAGGAATTCTTGGCTTATAGGTGATTTCAAGAATTTTTGGTTCCAGGAAGTTCTGGAAAAATCCCCTGTTTTTAGTCCGACAGAACTGCCCAATCGGGAATAAGGTGTGCTTGATGGATCATATATCCCTGGAATTTTTGGATTGATTTGCACGATTGGTCTAGCAGTGCCCGATCGATCTGTTGTACCGGAAACGATTTGCCCGATCGGGCAAGGGTGCTCGATCGGGCAGATTCTCCTGCATCTTTTTCCAACTTCTCAAAATCTGAATCTTTTCCCAAATCACCAGAATTTTTCAAAATTCCCAACCAAAGTCTTGAAATACCCCTTTGGATTCTCCTCAGATTTCCCAGGAAAGACACCAGCTTGTCTTTTCACAGCTTCAGAAGTCTGAGCAACTTGCACATCTAAATATTTCACATGAGTCGATAGTGCTTTAAACTTTTGATTCAGCTCTTTCACTTCTCCTTGGATCAATTTTTGAAATTGTTGTTGTCCCTCAAGCAGTTTCTTAAACATCATCTCAACTTAATTTCTTGGTTGAGGTTGAGCTTGTTGAAACACATGCTTAGAGGTTTGTGGAAAACCGCCTAAATTAGAATTCTGCACAAAGGATTTTTTTTACTGTGGATAATGTTGATCTTGGGGGTTTTAAACATTGGTATTTCGCCAAGACAAGTTAGGATGATTCTTGTTAAAACCTTGATTATACCCTTGATTGTACACCCTTTGACCTTGAGCATTGATGTAACTCATAACCTTCTCAACTCCACCAGTATTTTGTTCTTGAACTGCAAAACAATCAACTTCAGAATCGTCTACAGCACTAACTTGTTTCTGATTTTGACCCTTGAGAAATTGACTGATAAGTCCTTTCATCTATGAGAATTCTTCTTTCAACTCCGAGAGTTCTGAGTTAGCAGCTAATACCGGAACCTTTGTTCGGCGATCAAACTCTGGACAATGATTACTATTACTAGCTGCCAGATTCTCTATCAAATGATATGCATCAGGAACATGTTTCTGCATAAAGTCTCCATTGCTTGCTGTATCTAAGGACAACTGATACTTTTGTTCAATTCCTCTATAAAAGGTATTGAGGAGACTTACATCTGAGAAACCGTGATGTGGACAATCATGAAGCAGCTATGTGAATCGTTCCCAAGATTCATAGAATGATTCAACAGGATTTTGAGCAAAAACAGAGATATTGTTCCTTAAGGTATTATTCCTACTAGTAGTGAAGAACTGGTTTATTAATCTGGCTTTGCAGTCGTCCCAGGTTACTATAGATCTTGCAGGTAGAGACTTCAGCTAGCGAAGTGCTCTTTCAGCTAAAGAATGACAGAACAAACTGAAGTGCATGAAATCGCTGGTTACTCCATTGAGTTTGATAGTGCTACAAATGTCCTCAAAAGTATCAATATGATCCATTGGGTGCTCACTTGGTAGACCACTGAATTGGTGGTTACGGATCATTGGAACTAGCTGGATAGGGAATTGGTATTCCCTTGGCTGAGGTTGAGGAGGCTGGATGGGATTGCTGTTAGTATAGAATGCTTGAGGATTGTTGTAAGAACCAACTAGAGGTGGATTATGAGCATTGAGCATATGAACTCTCTCCGGATATCCATACAAGACAAAGTTTCTTGCATCTATGTTCTGAGGATTTTGAGGATTGGGATTTTCTGGTGGAGCTTGGTTGTTATTCGCTCCTTGTTGGCCTTGGGGCACTGGATTGCCATTACCACCACCTTGCGCTTGGTTAATTAGTTGATTGAGTCCAAGAACAGGTGGATCGTTTTGACCTTGGGGTCCGCCCGGAATGTTTTGATCAACGTTCCCAGCCATTGGATTGGATGAGCTTGCGTCTTTCTTAGCTTTCCGGTTCGAGCATTCTATCCTAGCAAGTTCCGAGTTACTGAGACTTAGAAATTCATAAGATTTTTCAGATCTTCTGGTCATACACCTGTAAAACACAAACAAGCAGAAAAGAACGAGATGAGTACTGGAAAATAAAACTTTATACTAGATTCTAATAAGTAACTTAAAAAGGCATTGTATTAGTCCCCGACAACGGTGCCAAAATTTTGATAGGTCTAGAATTTAATCCTAAACTATTACTGCAGAGAACAGTTCAATGTAGCATAACAAAAGGTATCGAATCCACATAGACCATATAGTACATTGTTTAGTTTCAGTTTCATTTTCAAATCAAGCTAAAGCAGAAATAATAGATTGATCGTAATCAAAACGGTAAATTAAAATGGTTATAACTAATAAAATAAAAGCGTAAGACATCAGAGAAACCATAAGTAATCAGGATTGAAAGTCAATTTATCATGCAAGGGTTTTCTTTGAAAATAGTTCTCAACATGAAAGACAATAATGGAATAATCTCCTCTCGGAGTACTAAACCCTATGCTCAAATTATCAGAGACAAACTCTCGCCGTATTTTAAATAATAGAACATGCAATACAGGTCAAATTCAATTGTTCATAAGCAACCAAAACAATACTCTCGCAAGCAAAATCACTTATTCATCTAGACTAGATCCAACTTCTAAACCAAATATCTTTATGTTTATCATTCTAATATCAATGAACTAGTTAGCTAATCTAATTCATGCTTTAATAATAGGTCTAGACTAAGAACCTAATAATTATTATCCCCTTATGACAAATCTAACAATCAAACCCTGATTTCCCTAGGAAACCCTAAAACCTAACTAGTGAACTACTCAGACATTGGCATGCAATAACAAATCAATATCATTATAGAACACATAGTAGAAATAAAATAGATATATAATAAGGGTTCAGAAATCTTCTCCAAATACAGGTTGAATTTCCTCTCCCTCAGTAATTCTCTTAGAAATAAAAAATAAAGCTTAACTTCTAAAGGCCTAATACACAATATATTTATAGGCTAAAAAAGTAAAATAATAAATATGGAAAACTTAGATAGGCTTGAGGACTTGATTGCAAAATTTGGAAAACTTCAATTTTTCTTCGGGGAAAGTGCCCGATCGAGCAAGTGGTTGCCCGATCGGGTAGTTCACATTTTTGCTTGACTATAACTTCTTTCTCAATCTATCTTCAATCTTCGGATTTTCCAGGGAATTTTTCCTGATCGGGCATCACACATGCCCGATCGTGCATTCTTCTTTAATCTCTGAAAACTTCTAAAATATCCTGAAATGTATCGTTTTGCTCCGATTCGACCCAAACACCTAGAATACTGAAAATCTACCAATTATGCAGTAAAAACACTCGGAATAATGCAGAATAGCAAATATAAATGCCCACTATTATGCATTAAAACTGAGTAATATCATCCACTCACAAACCATTTGTTGAACATCTCAGATTATTTGATTTTTTACCATTTGCTTTGATTCCATAGAAAAAGATTCAAACTCGAAGAGAAAATTATTAAATGCGTTATGTTTGGAGTCAGCAAGGAGTCTAAAGCATATAGACTCTACGAACCATAAACAAAGAGACTCTTCATTAATAAATATGTGGTGTTTGATGAAGAAATGATTTGGGAGTGGAATGAAATTGAGAATAGAGAGAGAGGTGTTTGGAATTGCACTCTGTTAGAACATAAATAAGAAACACAAACTCATGATATCACTAAGACAAATCCATCAGAAACTGAAGATGAAATTGAAACAGAATCAAAAGAAACAAATACACTAGAACCAGAGAATGAACATGAGGATAGTGTTGAAGAAAGCACTGAGAATGTAAATACAGGAGATAGTGGTGAGGCATCAACTCAAAGAGCTGGAACAAGTAGGAAAAAATAGAAACATGTCTGGATGAGAGACTATGTATGTGAAGGTATGGGCTTATTCATAGAAGAAGATGAGAATGAGTCTGTAGCTATGATTGTAGGTGGACATGATCCAATCAAGTTTGAAGATGTTGTTAAACACGAAGAGTAGAGAAAGACTATGGAGTTAGAAATCAAAGCCATATAAGAGAACAATACTTGGGAATTGGTAGACTTACTTGTTGAAGCAAAAATAATAGGTGTGAAGTGGGTGTACAAAACAAAGCTCAATGAAAAAGGGGATGTTGAAAAGTTTAAGGCCAAATTGGTTGCTAATGGGTTTCATCAAACTCAAGGTATTGATTCTTATGAATTTTTTTCCCCTGTAGCTCGTTGGGACACTATTAGAATGTTGTTAAATGTTTCTGCAACAAAATATTAGAATGTATTTCAATTGGATGTTAAAAGTGCATTCTTTCACGGAGAGTTACAGGAGAATGTTTACATTGAGAAACCTTGTGGTTTTGAGTTGAGAGAAGACAAAGAAAAAGTTTATAAACTGAAAAAGGCTTTGCATGGTTTGAGGTAAGCACCAAGGGCTTGGTAAAGCATAATTGAAGGATACTTTGAGAAGGAAAGCTTCAAGAAGTGTTATTGTGAACACACTTTGTTCATAAAGGCATTGAATCACAAGATACTGATTATAAGTGTGTATGTTGATGATTTAGTATACCCAGGAAATTCAACAGATCTATTAGAAGAATTCAAATTGTCTATGAAAAAGGAATTCTCAATGATAAATCTTGGGAAGATGAGATATTTTTTGGGAGTACAAGCTGTGCAAAATGAAGCAGGTATTTTTATAAATAAAAGAAAATACATGGGAGAGACTCTCAAGAAGCATGGCTTGGAAAACTGTAATCTGGTAAAAAAAAATCATATAGTTCCAGGCTTAAAAATTGTATAAGGAAGGCACATGAAATCAGGTTGATACAACAATCTTTAAGCAAATAGTAAGGAGCTTGAGATACCTCGCTGTCACAAGACATGATCTCATCTTCTTAGTGAACCTCGTAAGCATATATATATATATATATATATATATATATATATATATGGAGAAACCAAGAGAGCAACACATGCTTGTTTTGAAGAAAGTCATGAGATATATACAAGGCACAATTAAGTATGGTATGCAATATAAGAGAGGAGGAGAAGTAAGACTAGAAAGATTTGTTGATAATGATTATGTTGGTGATGTAGATGATAGGAGAAGCACTTCAAGCTTTGTGTTCATGATAGAAGGAAGAGCAGTCTCATGGGCCTCAAAGAAGCAGCTGATTGTCACATTATCAACAACAAAGGCAGAGTTTGTGGCTGCGACTTTTGGAGCTTGTCAAGTTGTGTGGCTAAGGAATGTACTCGAAGAAATTGGGTTTAAGCAAGAGGGAAGCACATACTTAGCATGTGACAATAGCTCAACAATCAGGTTGTGTAAAAATTTGGTTCTTCATGGGAGAAGCAAACATTAACATGTAAGATACCATTTTCTTGGTGAACTTATCAATGGTGGTGTGATAAAGATGAGAAACTGCTCAACACATGTTTAATTATCGGATCTTATGACTAAGGCCGTAAGTCAGGCTGTGTTTGAAAGACTAAGGAAGAGTTTGGGAGTGTGCATCAAGAAGAAGATAAACTGAAACATAGGAGCTTTAGTTTAGGGGAAGGTATGAAGACTTTAGTTGGTTCAATTTGTTGGTTTAATTGGTTCAGTTTCTTGTTTATTTAGAATTGAATTGTTCTTTGTTGAATAAACTTGAAGTCCTGGATTGTAGGTCTCAAGTAAGTTAGTAGTAGCTGATTTTTAGGATTGTTCTGTTATTTTCAAAGGCCAATATAAGGTTGTGATCATGATTTATGAAGTAAGCTTTTGAAAACTCTATTTTACTCTGTTACAACGATTATCATAGTGGTGGTGGTCGGAGGAGCTTTTTACTCTCTAGATCTCTTGAAGCTTCCCACGACTTAGACCATCTTCACTAGTGGTTGTAGAGAGTATCTTAAGTGGGTATTTAAAATAAAAAGATCCAAAATTAATTCAAATACAAATTACATCCTAGAATCTATTCTCAAATGGCAAACTATATAACTTCTCCAAATCCCCTTAGGTATAAGAAAAGGATTGGCTAGTTAAAAAAAATTATTTAAAAAATATTTTATATTCTCTCTCTCCATCATCTTGAAACTAGTTTAAAGAACCCCCACTAGATTCCATTGATGGAGAAGAAAAATAATAAATTTAGTTTAAGAGTTCTTAGTTAATAAGAATAGTGATAAATAATACTAAAAAAATTTAAAATCTCCATGAGAAGTTTTAGATCATCTCCATTGGTAGTTCTAAAGAATATCTTAGGTGAATTTTTTACTAAAAAAAATAAAAAATGAGTAATTATTAAGAGTTAATTTTTAATAAAGAAATTTAAGAACCTCCTAAAATCTTTATGTGTCATATGGAGAGTGGTTATCATATTATTATTTTAAATTGTTTTTGTTTGTTTTGAAAGTAAAGTTGTTTTTAAAGAATCAAATGGTTCTACACCAATAGAAGAATTAATTAGTGTAAAATTTCTTAAACCTAAAATTAATTCAATTAATTAGGAAAATGATTTAAGAACTCTTTGGTTCTAAATCAATGGATATGCTCTTAACAATGGAGATGCTATTAGAGAAATAAAAGATAGAGAGAACTTTAAATGTATTAATATTTGTACGCTCATTGGTCATTATATTTCTATAGATGTACGCTTGTGGTTGGCTATAGTTTTGTGTAAACTTTAGTGACGTGACTATTCTTTGATTAAAAAGAAATTCGATCTATAATTGATAGTCCGTTGAAGATAAGTAATTTAATAGGTTGTGATATTATGTCACCGTATCTCTACCTGATATTAAATTTGTAGTGAATATGGTCCGATGAACTCTTAATGAGGTTAGTTCTCTTTAATTCCAGTTATGTTTTCTCATTTATTTCTACATATCACAAGGTACAAAGATAGCCCAATGAAGTAAATAGATGTAGAGAAGAGGCGATAGAAAATTGTAAGATTTGATTGTGTAATGGATGGATAAATCTTGGACCCAACAAATTATTGCACGAAAAGTATATGTAAGTATGATCAATTATAACTATTAAAGTTAAATAATGGAATCAATGTGGATAACATCATAAAAGAATAATTGTTGAAAATTATTAATTACTAGTGTAATACCACATGCAAGAGCATTAAAAATAAACCACCAACTATATAAACAATTCACAATGATGTGAAAAGAACAGCCTCTTACTTATCATAAAGGTGAATGTTTGTTCATGTCTCAAATCTCGACAGTTGGCTTTTCACTCATTAACATATAATACTTGGATCTATATGTTTGAAATTATAGCAATGACGGTGTGATTCAATCGACTAGAAAATGCATCTACAAAATATAACCCCGGTTTAGTTACGGGACCATAGAAAACATATATTGGTATATACTTATGTTGAATAAAGTAGTATTTTGAACTGCATGTTCTCTACGTTTCGGCAAGATAACAACTTTATATAAATATATTTTAAATTAGTGGAATTGCTGTTTTTATACACATACATAACGTACTGAACTTATTTTTTTCATATATTTATAAACATGATAATTATGATTACATAACAAGATGCTGGCTAACTATTAATAAAATCTTGGAGAATAATTTTGTCAGATTGTCCCGGGAAAAAAACAATTACAGATAAACCCGGAATTTATTTAATTATTTACGTCACGCAAAGAAGAAGAAGCTTCCCGGTTCTGGTATGTTTCTGAACCGGAAACGGTATCGTCCGGTTTGTAGGCGATCTCCAAAAGAAAAGGGCTGAGTGTATTTGACCATATATCACGTCCTGGTTCACCGGTGGCTCGTTGCCTCTGCATCACCTCGATCATCACCAGATCATCCGTCAATTGTTTGATCTCAACCACCATTGCGAAATTACCCTTTTGTCCTTCTACTTTCAGGCCCCAGTCCTCTTTCTTCGTCACCATCAGATTCTCCGCCGCAACAACCATCTCCTCCATCTTCTCCACCACCCTCGATGCCTTCCAACCCGATACGAACCGTTCCACTCGGTCGTACTTTCTTGCGTTACATAACAGACCTGATAGATTGAAACCTGGAGATCCAGAGATGATATCGAAAGCGTTCATCCGCCTCGATCCAATATCGTTAGCCGGGAGTTTCATGTCGGAGTCTTCGAGGTGGAATTTGGACATTCGATCGTCGTATCCCTGTTTGAACCACGGATCGTGGATAATCTCTTCGATTGTGATTCTCGTCTGTGGATTCGTGTCGAGAAGCCGAGTCAGCAGTTGGCGGAGATCCGGCGACGTCCACTTAGGGATGCGAAATTCTCCCTTGTAGATCTTCCGGTACATGACCATTAGGTTATGATCGTTAAAAGGAAGATAGCCAGCGTTCAGAACAAACAAAATGATTCCGCACGACCAGATGTCGATTTTTGCACCGTCGTAGCCTTTCTTCGCGAGGACCTCCGGCGCCACGTATGCAGGCGTTCCACAGAGGGTGTGAAGGAGACCGTCGGGACGGATCTGATCGGCAAGGGCGCTGAGTCCGAAATCGGAGATTTTCAAATCGAGCTTGTCGTCAAGGAGGAGATTCTCCGGCTTGAGATCCCGATGAAATACGCCGCGGGAGTGACAATATCCGACGGCGGAGATAAGCTGATGGAAATAGCGGCGGCTAAGATCCTCGCAGAATCTCCCCTTTGAGACCTTAGCGAAGAGCTCACCACCTTTGGCGAATTCCATGATGAAGAATATCTTAGATTTGTTGGCGAGGACCTCAAAGAGGCGCACGATAGAAGGGTGACGGAGCCGGTGCATGATAGCGATCTCTCTCTTAATGTTGGCGTCAAGGCCTCCCTTGTGTAGCCGCTGCTTGCTAACCACTTTGATCGCAACGCTCTGACCACTCCGCTTGTCCCTCCCATGATACACTTTCGCAAACGCACCACATCCAACCACTTTCCCAACCTCGTACTTTCCGAACAGTTTCCCACCGCGGTTCTCCGCCGGCAATTCCTCCATTCTAATCAAGATCTCAATTCCGATTCCCAGAAACCACCGTAACCATTTCCAAACAACAAAGAAAAAGCTAAAAGGATCTGTATATGACTTAACTTAAGAAGAACGATACAATAAAATAGATTTCGGATAAGAGATAAAGACTTTCTGTATGGAGTTGTTACATATATATACATATAAATCAGTGTATTGAGGTAGGAGGTGAGGGTATTATTGTAATTGACTTATAATTCTTTTTGTTCGAAGACGTGAAAGATTTTCTACTTGTGTTTTTAAATAATTGAATTTTAGTCTGTAAGTTAAATTACAACCATACACGTGTCTCGTTAATGTTGTCGTGTTGATTCGGTATCTCCGAGGGTTTAGGCCGTATGTTATATTTTACTTATTCGTATATTCGTCTTCGGTCAGCAAATTTTTACATTATAAAATTGTCAAACGATTTACAATACTTCGGTAATGGAAATCCTTAGTTTTTTTTAATAGTGAATAATACGTTGAATAGTTCACTTACCGTACTAACAGGACTACTCTTTAACTGAGTATTAGACTTAGACATATGAATATTCTACTGTGTATTTTATACATGTTTATGATCACCAACTATATACAATGTATAGCTGTTCAAAATATATGAAATTTACAATTTTAGTGACGGAAATAGTCATAAATCTTAAGCTTTTCTAGAACTTTAGGATTTTACCAAATAAACAATAACTGTTTACACATTATTTTTTGGACATTTAATTTTCCTTTTTCGTTTATTTCAGTGTTTGAAATCTAATCGACAATTTCAGAAATAATATATTATGATTTTTATATAAATTTTATTTGCTTAATTAGATATTTGTTGAAGTAAAATGTTCGGTTTTTATGGAAAGATGAATCTCTAACTTTGGGAATTATACCTAATGCTTTAGAAAAGAAAAATAAAACGTTTATTTAACTTTTAATTTTTGTTAATATTAATTTATAAACATAAAAAGTGTTTACAAAATTAGGTGCAACGAGCTAACTTAATAGCCAAATCATCGCATATCGTATTGTTATACAAAAAAAATAAGTAACATCAACTTATCCACACGATCGATAATCTTTATAGCTGACATATAATAATGATTGGAATTCTGTAAAGATTATACTTTCTTAAATATATATTTTTGATTGATAGGTTAAAAGATAAGCATTAACAATTAGACGATAAAGCTTTCAAAAGTGTCCGTACGTACCAGAATATTCGAACTTTTTCCGTAATCAAGAATAAAGCTTTGACCTCACCTCATGTCTAAGCTTAGTGGGTTATACAAGCTTCGTGTAATGTAAAACATTAAAATTAGTCCAAACAAGCTTTTGTTAACATAGAAACTTTGGATATTTATGAGTTTTATGTCTGGGCATTACTGCTTAGGTTTGCTATTGGGCGACATCATAACCTGAAACAGAAAGAAGATTGAGTCAATATAGGCCTAGTCAGTTTTAATTAATGGAAGCTCGATCCAATAGGAGATAAGTATGTTGTAATAGACTTATGTAGTTAAGTTCAGTTTTCAGATCAGATCAAAGATATAGGCGATACATCAAGATCAATCAATTCAAGCGTGAATTGATTCCAGAGGTCAAGAACTAGGTTCAAGTGTGGCGATCAAGTGATTCACAGAGACACAGTCTCAGCTTTCTTTCTCTAATCGATTTACATATATCAAGTGAGTAACATCACATATTTTGTATCAATTAAGCTTATGAACCATGGTTGAGGTTATTTCAACCAGATAGTGATCTTGAAGAGGGAGGTCTCTTCCCCATATGTACCTGAAAAGGGAACTGGTTAACAATTGTCTTGTCTAGTGTCTTTTGATCTTTACTTAGGATTCAAGTAAACTCAATTCAAGAACCAACAAATGGTATCAGAGCTTTTGGCTAAAATATCATGTTCCGCAAAGATACAAGAAAGAGAAGGCTAATTTTTCACAAAGGCATATTGCAAGAACTTAAAACAAGATTACAGGGAAGTTAAGGTTGCAAACTTATCTTTTGATTGTAATATCGTTCTGGTTCTTCTGCGGATTGCATTGATCTTGCAAGTACAAGATATGAGAAAACTCTCTTGCTTACACGCGAGTTGAGGTTGAAAGATTTGATGGTTCGAGTGATTTTGGACTTTGGAAGGTGAGGATGCTCTCTCACTTCAGGATGCTAGGGCTAAAGGACATTTTTTCGATGAAGAGCTTCTCAAAGAACAGCCTGTTACACCTGCAATGAAAAAAACATATGGAGAAGTTATTGAGCCAATGGCTACACAAAAGGTCCAAGATCTAATCAAGATTGAAAATTTTGAAAAGGAAATTAGTGTTATCATACCAAATATAAGTGATCAAGTACTTCACAAAGTGATTCACTGTACTACGACAACATCAATGTGGTCAACTTTTAATATGTTGTATATGGAGACGTCACTGCCCAATCGTATCTATCTACAACTTAAGTTCTACACATTCAAAATGAATGATTCAAAGACCATTGATCAGAACGTTGATGAATTTCTCAAGTTGGTGGTTGACCTGGGAAATGTAGGAGTAACAATATCCAAAGAAGTTCAAGCTATACTTTTGCTTAGTTCATTGCCACACATTTTTGATCACTTAAAGGAGACGTTAAAGTATGGCAAGGATACTTTTGAGTCTCAGGGAAGTTACTGCTTCAGCCAAGTCAAAAGAAAGAGAGTTTCTAGAGAATGGTAAAGGCAACAAGCCTCAGGATAAGGGCATGTATGTTGGAAATAGGGGCAGAACTGATACAAAAGATGATAACACTAACAGAGCCAGATCAAAGAGTAGAGGAAAAGGAAAAGGAAAGAATAAAAATGGCAAAAGGGAAAAAGTTGCTTCTGATGACTCTGAATTTTCATGGATTTTACATATCAATTAGCATTAATTCTGAGGTCTTAAAGCGTGCATACATCATCTTTATAGTTGATTTTAGTAAGTTTATGATTTTTAGGACTTTTGCATTAGAATTTGCATATGCACGCATTTTGGAGATTTTTCAGGATTTTCAGGAGTTTCCGGGAAGGATTTGTGAGATTTCAGAAAAGTAGCACTTAACATTGAATGGAGCAGCACTTAACATTGAATGGAGCAGCACTTAGCATGGATTGCACTCGATCTACCTTAGCATCAAGGCAGGATCGATCCCAACTCAACACATGCAGGATCGATCTCAACACTTACATGATCGATCTCAACACTTGCAGGATCGATCCCACTACTTCTCTGAGATCGATCTCACCTCACCATCAAGATCGATATGAGATCGATCCCAACACTTACCGGGATCGATCCCAACACACCTCAGATCGATCCCATCTCAAACCAGGATCGATCCTTCTCTCTCTTATTCAACGAAATCTATGAAGCCTCAGACGAAGCTAAGGAAGTGCATGAAGTTGAAGTAGGACTAAGAAGAAAACAAGGCAAGATCGATCTCACCTATGTCTGGATCGATCTCAGTACTTAATACCTGAGATCGATCTCAACCTCAGAAACACCTTGGACGTATCTCAGTTGGATCGATCTCATGCAAGCATCTTCAGCTCAGATCGATTATGCACTTACCAAATCGAAGTCAAACACGCTCCAACCCGACCAACTCAAATCCGGATATCACCTGAACCAAGGCCCAAGATCCAAGACAATGATTAGCATTTTGTCTTTAGTGCGAATTAGGGATTTTCTCTGAACACTATAAAAGCCCTAATTCATCCCCATTTGCAGAGTTTTTTTAGTTTTTCTTTCCTTTTTAGGTTTTTGTTTTAGGTTGTATTTTCTTAAGTTGTTCTTCATGTTCTTGGTGTAAAAACCAGATTTCTTTCGAGTTCTTAGTTAATCTCCTGTTTTTCTTTAGCTTTCTTGCTTAGCTTTACTTTGTTGCATATCTGATGCATGTTGATTTACGTTTTAAGCTTTAATCTCCTGCTTTAGTTTACTGTTTCATTGCTGTTCTTCATTTCTGGGTTTATGTTCTTGTTGTTCTTCATCTTTTTTCCCAGACATGCATGTTTACCTTTGAAGTTATGTTTTCTGTTTCATCTGCTTCTACTCCCATAAGTAGTGAGTAGTCATCCACGTTCCTGAGGATAGGGGTAGATTAGGGTTGATGTTCTGGATTTACCTTAGTACTTAAGTTATTTGTTCTTATATCCCTTCTGTTTCACCTGCTCGTAATGCTGATTGTACTTCTACCCGGAAGGGATTCGAAGACCCGCCGTTAGGCCCTTCAACACCGGAAGGTGAGTCAATTGAAGGTGTCTGGACCTAGGTGACTTCAGAGATTCGTTTTCCCCTTCTACGGTATTAGATGTTGGGAAGCTTATTGACTAGAGTAGTTGTTGTTAATGCCTGTTAGGTAGTCACCGTCTATGACGGCAGTTGAATTTGTGATTACCTTGCTTGAAATTGGTTGCCAAGGAATTGGAATTGATTGCATGCGTTGCTACTGTCTAGGGATTAACTCATTGTATGAGGTATGTTAGGTGCTTAGGTAATCCAGGATAAATCCTTAGTAAATTACCCTATGTCCTCAAGAACTGTTTTACATTGGTTGCCCCTTTTACTCTATTTGCATTTACTCTGTTTTTTGCTTTCAAGTCTTTTATGCTTCTTTCTGTCTTTATGCTCTTTATGTTCATTGCACTTAGGACCTTTTAGCAACAAACCATTTTAAAACTTAGCTTGATTTTTGAGCATCCATTACATCCATATTGTTTAGTACATTCCCATTATGGATTGACAAACCCATCTATACTACAACGATGGGTGATTGATACCCAATAGGACTTCAAAATCTTATTATCAATTTGGCGCCGTTTCCATTTGGGAATTGTTACTACATTCTATATTTTGGTTATTTTCAGATCAAGCTTTTTTTTTACATTTTTACTTACTAGTCTACCTTGTTTGCTTTGTTTTTCAGGTACTTGCCTAGCAGTGTATGAACATGAGAAGCAGAGGACCAATTGACTTGCGTCCACTCGTTGACGACATCAGAGCTCTTGAACAAGAACACTCTCGGGCAAGACGTGAACATGAACGTGCGGAACACTTGAGAAGGTTAAACCTCAACATGGCAGACAACATTGACAGAGAAAACAAGAAAACCATAGGTGCTGGTGACAACCTCAACACTCAGACCGTCAGACATGGAATCAATCCACCTGCAGTTTAGAACAACAACTTCGAGATCAAGCATAGTCTCATTGCTATGGTCCAAAGAAACATGTTCAATTGACTACCTTTAGAAGACCCACTTGATCACCTAGATGAGTTCGACAGGTTCTGCAGTCTGACAAAGATCAACTGTGTGAATGAAGACGCATTTAAGCTACGCCTCTTCCTATTCTCTTTGGGGGAGAAGGCACATCAGTGGGAGAAGTCACTCCCCAAGAACTCCATCACAACATGGGATGCCTGCAAGAAGGCATTCATTGCGAAGTTCTTCTCAACTTCAAGAACAACACGCTTACGGGATGAAATTTCAGGGTTTGCACAAAAGAACGCTGAAACCTTTTCTGAAGCCTGAGAGCGTTTCAAAAACTACACTATGCAATGCCCCCATCATGGTTTCAGCAAGGCTTCATTACTCAGCACACTCTACAGAGGTGCCTTACCAAAGATTAGAATGTTGCTAGATACTGCAAGTAACGGGAACTTCCTCAACAAGAGCGTTGATGATGGGAGTTGGGTTGAGAATCTTGCCCAGTCTTATGGGATCTATAGTGAAGACTACGACAGAACACCCTGAGGTTCTTCTACATCTGATGATGACACTAAAAAGGAGATAAAGGCGTTGAATGAGAAGTTGGACAGGTTACTCTTGGGTCAACAACATCAAGTTCACTTCATCTCTGATGAAGAGCAACTCCAGATTCAAGCTGTCGAAGCTCAACAACAAGAAGAAATGTGCTATGTGCAGAACCAATGAGGTTACAACAAAGGGTACTTTAACTACTCTAACAACCCTGGTCTTTCTTACAGAAGCAACAACGTTGCTAATCCTCAAGACCAAGTTACCCACCTCAACAGCAGAAGAACTCTCAACCCTTCAACAACTTCAACCAGAACAAAGGTTACTACCCCAAGCAGCAACTACATAATGGTTTTCAACAACCACAACAACAACAACTTACTGGTGTACCTCATGGTTTCTCATCTAATCAACCTCCTGCTCAACCCTTCAACATAGAAGCTACCTTATAACAACTTCTTCAAGGACAGGCTGCTTACGTAATGGAAACATCAAAGAAGTTTGGCGAACTCCAACACAAGATGGATACATATTTTGGTGCAATCTACTCCAAGATAGACAATCTCACATCCAGGGTCACCACTCTTGAAGGAAAAATCGCATCACCTTCACCTTCTGTGAATGGTCATCTACCAGGAAACTCTGTACATAACCCAAAGGATTACGTCAACATCAATGATGTCTATCTTGACAAGACGTCTTCTAATACCACTCCAAGTTCCATTGAGGACAGTGTGGATCTAGTTGGGGGAGAGGGTTCGTGTTTAAACGAAACTGAAGAAGATGAACCTGCAATAACCAATGCACATAAGTCATTGCAACCTCCACCAGAAGTGATCACGGAACCATCTCTTGCTGAGCAATCATTTGTTTCACAACAGAAGGACGCATCCTTCATTCTAGGGGTGGGCATTCGATTTTCGGTTTGGATTCAGTTCGGATAATTCGGATTTCAGATAATTCGGTTTGGGACATATAGAAACTGTTTGGGTTATTTAAAAATTCAGTTCAGATTCGGTTCGGATCCATTCAGCTTCAGATTGGTTTTTTCATATATATTAGGATCCAAAATAGAACCGAAACTCCAAAATATCCGTAAAAAATTCCAAATTATCCGAACAACTTAGTTAAAATCCAAGTTAATCGAATAAAAAATCCAAAATATTGAAAAAAACCCATAAATATCGTAGTTACCTCAATAAAAACTTATTTTCTACCTAAAATCATAACTATTCGATCACAATTACATATATACTCATATATATATGAATTTTTTGGTTATACTTTCGGGTTTCGGTTCGGTTTGGGTTTAGATTCGGTTTTTCGGATTGAGATATATAAGAACCGTTTGGATTATTTGGAAAAAAATTTTGGTTTCGGTTTTTTCGGTTCGGTTTCGGTTTGGATTTCGGGTTTCGGGTTTCGGTTTATATGCCCAGCCCTACTTCATTCCACTACCATACGTTCTGAGGTTACCTTTCCCTTCCAGATTCAAGAAGGAAATTATGGAAAAATACCCTAAGGTTTTTGCGAAATCCATGAAGGAAGAAGTAACTCAAGAAGTGGTGGAACCACCTGAAGAACGCAATTCCATGACAACAACAAAGCAAGAAGACCATGGTTCGTTCACACTACCCTGCTCACTTAGAATTTCCACTTTCAATGAATGCCTCTGTGACCTGGGAGCTTCAGTCAACCTTATGCCTATGTCCACTGCTGAAAGGCTAGGATTGGATGAGGTTAAGACTTCAAAAATAAACTTGCTGATGGTGGACATATCAGTTAGGCATCCTGTTGGCATTTTGGAGAGCTTACCCATCAAGATCAGAGATGTAATAATACTCACATACTTTATGGTATTGAAGATGGATGAAGAGCCTAAGGATCCATTGATCTTCGGAAGACCGTTCCTAGCAGCGGTTGGAGCTGTAATCAACATCAAGAAGGGTCACATTAAGCTGAACATAGGGAGAGGACCAAAGATGATCTTCAACATAAAGATTAACCCCTAGGACCTCACTGCCCAAAGGCAGTTGGTATCTGAGAAGGAACTGAATGAAGACATCCCGAAGAATGGGTACTCAAGTGTTGAATAAGTTGAAGATGGATTGGGAAAGGAATCAACAAAGTCTAGAATGCACTGTGACGTCTCCAAACCTGTTAAGGAACCTGATATAGGAGCCTCTACCGAGGTGAAGGAAATCAGGACATTGAAAATGTCCAAAGATGAAGGCAACCTTAAAGATCCAGAAGGAAATCCTAAGTTTAAACTCAAACCTGAACGTGTGCCGCCTCTTAAGCCACCTTCAAATATTCCAATTTCTGAAAAATAATTGGAAACTGATATTAGAACCTTGGAAATCAAGAATGGAGACCAAATTTTCTTACTCAGCAAAAGGTTCAAGTACTATTTGGGAAACGTGGACCCATTGTGTTCCAAGAGCTTCATGATCAAGGAAGTGCTTTCAGAGGAAGACATCATACTTGCTGTACAAGTTGATGAACAACCAAAGCTGAACTCCAAAGTTGATAAAAACTATGACAAATGAGCTTTTTCAGAAAAGACCTCGGTTCTCTTCAGAGAGCCGTCTCAGGGTCACTAATCCTAGAAATAGGAATTCAAGCTTAGTGACTTAAAACAAGATCACTTGGGAGGAAGTCTCATGTCTATCTTTGTATATAGTTCAATTTCAGTGTTTTTAAATTTTAAGTATTTGATTTAATGCGTTCTAGTTTCATCTTGTTTTGGTGTCTTAGGTACTTATGGATTGAGTTTCGGGAATTCTTGCAATGAGAAAAGAAATGGGACATGGGTGATATGCATTTTCAACATGTTGATCAAGTGAGAGGATGTCCGGATCAATGCGTTTTGAACGAAGGAGATCGATCCATGCTTGACCAAAATCGATCCACTCTCGAGCCGTGATTGATCCAACATGTACCGTTTGCAACAACTAGATCGATCCGTTCCTAAGCCGGAATCGATCTACCCCAATGCCGGGATCGACCCAACTATGCACCATATGATCGATCCACTCTAATGTCGGGAACGATCCTACACAAGACATGCGATCGATTCGAAACACAAGATATGATCGATCCAATCAATGTCGGGATCGATCTAGGGAGTAAGCATGATCGATCCAATTAATGTCAGGATCGATCTAGTACCCAACACCAGGATCGATCTACTTGCTCAAAATGTCATCGAACCGGTTATTGAAGATGCGTTCAACCGGAGCAAAGCAAGCAATTCAAACCATGGGAAGTGTTGATGATTCAAACAAGGCATCTCTCAAAGACAAGGATACACTTCCATTGCCCACTTGCATCCTTCTACCCAATGGACAAAACATCACCTCTCTTACACAACCACTAAGGGAAATGACCACTCAAGCTTCCAAGATTCCCTTACATAACCCACACCCCAATGTTCTCTCTTTACTCCTCCTCCATATACACCATCTTTACTTTTCCACCACAAACCTCCACTCACCACCTATACCCCAAAAAATCGTCATTGGCTATATATATAAGGGAGTACCTCTAACTTTTTCTTTCATCTACTTCAAAAAATCTTCTATAAAAACTCTTTTGGTTTCTCTAAGGCATTTCATCAAGTAACATTGCTCTAAAAAGGAATTCTCAATCAGCTCTAACACTTGCACAACTCGGTTTCACCCATTCTCCTTTTTGAACTTAATCCTTTCTTATAGATTTCAACTTACGTTTTACAAAATTATTTTCGTTCCTTCATGAATAAAAACGTTTTTGTCAAACCGAATTCATTCTTGTAAAGATCAAGTTGAACTAAAAGTGAAGAGGAAGTGACTAACCATGAATTTAACTTGTTAACTGTTAGAGTAGCTTGTGTACCCAATCTAATTCCGAGAATACATATGCAGCACTTGTTGAACCTTTTAAGCGCTTGAACAAACTCACACACTTTCGTTTATGTGTTGCCCTTTTAGGAACATAATGCCGCGCAACCGACAAGAGAGCCATTCAGTTGAAGAAATCTATGGGAAGTTGATGCAGCTGGACTTCACGGGGTCGACGTTTCCCAATCTTGAGACTCTAAACACTCTTGACATCCGAAGAGAAGTCCAAGACATGTTGGGGACGATGATGATATCAAACATAGTCAACCACAACCATGAAGCATACCGGGAGGAAACTTGCATGTTCCTTGCATGCCTCGGGGTCACCTACTGTTTTGACGACGATGAAATTGATGACACTTTTGGAGGTGTTATAAATTTCGAAACGTTGGATGGGGAAACAAAAAGAGTCACTTTCGGAGACTTATGGGAAATCTATGGTTTTATGTGGATGAAGTATCAACCAAATCATTTTGAAAATGCTGGGGAGGAAGTGGAATTCGTTTGGAATGAGATGGCAGCAGACAATTTTCAACGCGGACAAACTAAAAGCTCCAGCATCTGCCACCCAGGCGTTAGATACGTACAACAGATCCTAGCACATTCATTTTATGCTAGGAAGGACACTGACATAGTAACCATGCAAGAACTGAGGTTCCTGCGGCTGGGTGTCGCTCGCCGGTTACGCGACTCCTTGTATAACCAACACATGTTCCCCAACTTAAGCCGACTACAACCTTGCCCCCTCAAGCTGTTCTTAACGGAAGTATTGGGGTACAAAAATAAGGCTTTGGATGCGGAAGGACGGGATGGACCAGAGCTAAGCATCATAGGGTGGATAACACCAATTTTAAGAAACTTCAAATACGACCTAGAGGACGCATTTACCCATCGAGACTGATGAACATGGATTACTTGGTAGAGACGCGATTCATAATTGGAAGTCTTAACTCCCGATTTTGCTATCTATACGAGCTATAATACCAGAGGAAATGAGTACTCTTACTTCTCGACCGCAGGATGATCGCCTTCGACCAGGATCATAATCTCGGGTTCCGTCATGAATTATATGATTTAAGGAACATCGTCTCACATATGACGCCCATGGGATCAGCTGTGAAATCTTTCTCGAACTTTCACCTAGGTGACTAAGCCGACCGAGGTCCATCCCAACCCCCTCCTTCATTGTTTGATCCGCTCGTTATGCTTTGATTCTTGTTTGCTTGTTGTGCTTGCTGTCTCTTTTTGTTGCTTATGTCTCAAATGTCTTTATAAGCTTTAACTTTATCATGTCCTTCCTAGAGTCCAATCCTAATTTTGGATTACACAGAGACTGTGTAATTCAGGTTCGGGGGAGGATTCGAAAGGACCCTCCTTGCTATTAATGAAATCTTCTTGTTAGTTCATTTGTCTCCAAAATGCAATGCATTTCATATATCATCTATTAGCATTCAAAAACCCATGAAAATCTGAATTTTTTTTGAAATTTTTTCTTCAAAAACAGAGTGTCATTTGCATTTCATGTAGTTGCATATAGGATGTTGCACATGCTTAGGGAACGAGGAAGGTGATAACCTTGTAAGTATGTTGTTTTCTCAAAAAGTGTTAGTGCCCTGGTTGTTAGTTGTCTAATCCATCCTGAAAATGTCTCAAGTAAAACCGCACCTTACATGTGAATTTGCATGATCACTTTTCTCCTGAAGCATGTTGTGATTTGAAGTTATTTCCTATCTATTAGAACTTAAATTTGAATGCTTAATTATCATGGTTTTGTGTTGAATATGAACNAATATACATACTTGGGTTATCTTCTACCTTTTAACACTCTTGTTAACCCAAGTAGAATCCCCACCTTTGAACATTGCTTTCTTTCAAACTCTGAATTTACTACTGAGTGGCAGGACTTTTATAGAATGAGTTTGGTAGAAAGTGTTAGGTTCGAACTGAGAGGAATAGGGTCTGATGTAGTTCTAGTCCATGCTTTTTGGACTAGATAGGACTAGGTGGAATTCGATTTCAATTGTTGGTTTTGAGTGGAAGTGAATAAAAAGGGTATTGGTACTTGGTAACAATGGAAAGTGTTAAGAAAGAACCTTAGAAGATGAAAAGAAAAAGAATGAGAACATGCTAGTAGAAAGTTTGAGACAACGTTAATATGCAAAAGAAGTATGGCTAGTGCAGAATAAGAAAAAAATATGACAATGAATGCAAAAGGGTAAAACCCAAAAGATAGTGCAAGTAAGAAGCTCAATAATCATTAAGTGTTTAAGTAATGAAGTTCCTGAAACAGCTAGCAATAACTAAGAAAGAAGTTTCTCCTAAGGGTAACAAAGAAGGAATGAAAATGGGTTTGATCACTTGAAGTTTCAAAAGGGTAGAACTAGGATGAATCTCTGGGTAGAATTAGGAAACTTAGGTTTCATTAGCATTGGGTAGATGAGGTCTTATTTCTGTATGCATCTAAGTGTTCTTACATTTAGCCTTCTGCTAAAGCTCATTCCCTTTTTGAGAGAACCCTTCTTCTGAATTACTATCCACTGCATGAATGGGTCATCNACTGCATGAAGGGGTCATCTTTGCTCTTTAACCTGTCCTTGACCAAATGAGTTCATTGAAGGCACATGACTTGATCCATGGTTCCTGATTAATGAATGTTAAGGGAAAAAATGAATTAG
>OVBE01003068.1:0-28128 GCA_900406425.1 Iberis pinnata | reverse complement strand
AATAATAATAATAATAATAATAATAATAATAATAATAATAATAATAATAATAGAAATTTTGAAAAATGCCATTTTCATAATGTCCCTTTTCAAATTTACCACTTTGAAAATTTTAATCAAATTTGGCATTAAAAGTTGTGGAAAAGACTATTATACCCTCTTATATTTTTTTTCTCAGAGGCTTTGACGAAGAAGAANTTAAGGGAAACGATGAAAAACTGATGGAGAAGGCGGTGAAGGGAAACGATGCTTCTCATGATGCATCTCACGACCTTGCTCTATCCGTTGCTCGGGAAGCAGGTCTCTCTTCTAACTCAGACTCCATGGAAACTGTGAGTTAAAAAAAGCCCTAATTATACATCAGACATTTCTCTCTTCTCTCTTATCTCACATTTGGTCGACTTTAGCTTCCGTCGATTCCTACAAATATCAGCGACTTCATCGTGTTTTCAGTGAAATTGATTTTGTTTTCGAGGTTCTTAATCAGATTAGGTTTTCAGGTTTATTCGAATTAGTTTTTAACCAATAGTTGTGTGGTTTAGTTGTGATTTGGAATTGATGCTAAGCTTAGATTTTCGATTTGAGAATTGTGTTTTCTTGCTTTTTACCCTGAAATAGCATGAAAGATGAGCCTGGATTCATTGAGAAAGCAAATGAACTAAAATCAAAGGGTGTTGATGAGATCATTTGCTTTAGCGGTGAGTATGAAACGTTTCAACGTCAGCATGATTCCTAATATAGCTGCATAATATTTTGGACATACTAATTTATCCAGCTTTATACTTTTAGTATAAAATCGTCTAGATAAAACAGTTTATATATAGATTTGTCGTCTCTTACAGAGTAGAAAATCATATATATAATTTTTATACAGTGCTAGATGACTTTATAAAAGAAGTAATAAATCTTAACAAAATCTATATTCATAGGTTTGAAGTTTAAAAATTTTTGACTAGCTGTTTAAACAAGTATAAACAATTTAAACCGGCTGTTTAAAACAGCATAACCAATTTAAACTCGATTGTTTAAAAGAGTATAACCTTTTGTATAGATTATGATCTTTAAACTGATTATTTAAAACAATTTAAGCTCACTGTTTAAAAGAGTTTAAACAATTTAAACAATTTAAACTAGCTGTTTAAAACGGTATAAACAATTTAAACTAGCTATTTTAAACAACATAAACAATTTAAACTAGCCGTTTAAAGCCGTTTAAACTAACTGTTTAAAGCCATTTAAACTAGCTGTTTAAAGTCGTTTAAACTAACTGTTTAAAACCGTATAAAAATTTTAAACTAGCTGTTTAAAACAGTATAAACAATTTAAACTAGCTGTTTAATGCCGTTTAAACTAACTGTTTAAAGCAGTTTAAACTAGCTGTTTAAAGGAGTATAAACAATTTAAACAAGTTGTTTAAAACCGTTTAAATTGACCGTTTAAAAGAGTATAACTTTTTGTATAGATTATGATCTTTAAATTAGTTGTTTAAAACAGTATAAACTATTTTAAACAAGCTGTTTAAAATAGTATAAACAATTTAAACTAACTGTTTAAAACAATATAAACAATTTAAAAAAGCTGTTTAAAACCGCTTAAATAATTTAAACGAGATGTTTAAAAGAGTATAAACAATTTAAACTGACTGTTTAAAAGAGTATAACCTTTTGTTTAAAATAGTATAAACAATTTAAACTAACTGTTCTTCCCACAATTTAGATAAACGATCATAGTATGTGATATCGGCAGCGGCTGCACAAGTACACGTGCGTGCGGTCCGGTAATTGTCGAGTTCTTCCCACAATTTAGATAAACGATCATAGTATGTGAGAATTGATTGACCATCTTGTTTACAAGATGAAATTTCGTCTTTCAAGACCTGTTTCTGAACACCGTTTCCAACCGAGAAACGATTTTTAAGACTCTCCCATAATTCAGAGGCATCGGAGAGAAACGAGACAGTAGAGCGTATAGGAGGATCAATCGATGTGCGAATCCATCCAATGATCATAGAATTAGCTGCTTTCCACATCGCCAAATCCGGATTAGTGGCTGGTTTTGGGATAGTTCCATCTATGAAACCTAGATTTTGTTTAGCAAGTAAAGAATTTTGAAGTTCTACGGACCACTCAGGATAATTATCTTCCTTGAGAATCACGGAAGAGATCAAAGCGCCGGGATTGTCGGACGCATTGAGTTGATAAGGAGAAGGAGATGAAGAAGTCGGAGAAGTAACCTCAGACATGGCGGCAAGGTTTTAGAGAAATCGGTATTTAGAAGAGAAGAAGAAGGGAAAAAAAATTTCGGTTTGTTTTTAGAGAAATCGGTATTTAGGGTTAGGTTATTAACCTGTCTCTGATACCATGATATAATAGGTAAAAGCATGTATTGATCATAGAGAGATTACAAAGTATATATAGAGTTTGTACATAGCAATATATCCTAGAATATAGGAAGTGCAACTAACATATCTTAATAGATATAGTCTAATAAAAGACTTAGTTGCTTGTACAGGAAACCAGTTTTGCGGGCAAGCAATAATCGAGACAAAACAAAGAGCTTTAAAGGTAACGGAAGAAGTGGAGAGACTTGTAGCAGTACCAAAAGCGGTGAGGTTGCATTGGACAGGATGTCCCAACACTTGTGGACAGGTCCAAGTGGCGGATATCGGGTTCCTTGGATGCTTGACTCGAGGCGACAACGGGAAGCCTGTGGAGGGTGCTGATGTATACGTTGGAGGGCGAATAGGAAGTGACTCGCATTTGGGAGAGATTTACAAGAAAGGTGTTTGTGTCACGGATTTGGTTCCACTAGTGGCTGAGATTCTTGTCAAACGATTTGGTGCTGTACCTAGAGAGAGGGAAGAGAATGAAGATTGATTCAAACCTTTTTGGGTTTTAATAAATTTGGTTATCTCTCTCTCTCCTTTCATACTTTGGTGCCCATAATTTTGGGTTTTGTAACTTGTAATAACTGGTTGTTTTATACTAATGTATCTTGTTTTTGTTAATGTAGTTATTACTTGGGAAAACCATTTTTTTATTTTCGAAATACAAATTTTTAACATTTTAAATTTAAAAAATTACAGTCGAACATGAATTTGAAAGTTAGTGTCTACCTTCATATCTAAGAGTTTTTTTGGGTGCTGAGTGGATATTTTACATATCATAACTGAAGATGATGTACTTTGTGCAACGTAATTTTATTGATGTATTAGGTTTTAATTGGTTTTTCAAGAAATTTTGTTTCGAACATTTCCTTTTAACATATAATATTACTTTTTTTCACAGAAGAACAAACTTCTTTATTATCAGTTATGCAAATACATCGAGTGAATCAGCACACCAATAATGTAAAGAAGTTCCAACAAAATAAAAAACTTTTTGACCATCCCGTGTCCTTCTAGCCAATAGATCAGCTCTTCGGTTGGACAGACGGGGTTGGTGGAGGAGAGTGAAATCATCGTATAGTAATCTCAGGGTAGCATAATCCTGGAGTTCCGCTGCCAAAGCAGGCCATTCTCCAGGGTTTTTGACAATTTGTGTCAATTCAACTGAATCGGTCACAAAAAGAGCGCAAAAACGTCCCTTCAAGTTAATTGTCTTCATTGCCCAGAGTAGGTTGTGTAGCTCCGCGTGGGTGGGAGTTTGACATTGGAAATACCCCTTCATGCCCAAGATATCAATAGTATTATCCTGAAGTTGTAAAACCCAGCCAATGTCGCATATACGACTATCATGTTTCCATGACCCATCGATGTAACAAGTGACTGGAGTTGAACCTTGAACTGGCGGTCCCAAGTTAGAGAGGGCAGGCCCTGGGCCTAATTGACGTTGTCCCGGATCCAATGGGTGATCATGGGGCTGAAACCCATTCACGAAACTCTGATTGTGCCAACATCACTATATCTGGTGGAGTTTGTCTTTTCCCTTGAAATATGACCGCATTACGGGCTTAGATGACCAAATTAACCAGAGGAAAATGGAAATCGGATCTTCATGGGAAGCCGAAGAAGGAGCCTTCATGAGGAGATAGTTTCGATTCTCCAATAGATTTGAAGAGGGGGATCGCCCATATTCAAAGGGAATATTAGCTAAAACCCAGCATTGACGAGCAGGATGACATGTAAACAGAACATGATTAATTGATTCATTATGTATCCCACACTGTGGACAAGTTAAATCTATCTGTATTTTCCTCGAGGCTAGTCGTTCATTAATCGGGACAGCTCCCGAATAAACTTTCCATAAAAAGAGCTTCATTTTGGCCGAAGCATTAATATTCCAAATTTTCTCCTTCAGAGTATTAATTGATGGTTCCTGTAATAACGCGAAAGATCCCGCATCATTAGCAATCAGAAACTTATACCCAGACTTGACCGTATATTGACCAGTCTTTGTCAAATTCCAGCAATACCCATCCTCCGCCATTGAAGAAGGTCTAATACTTAAGACCGAGCTAACATCTTGTTGCTCAATTAATTGTTCAATGCTTGATTTATTCCAATAAGATGTAGTGGGAATCAACAAATCACTGACTTTCAAGTCAACATTGGTATCGAGTACCCGCGCACGAAGTATCCCTGGTAATTTACCTGGTAACCAATTCTCCGACCAAACCTTAGTTTGTTGCCCATTCCCTATTACCTTCCTAAGACATTGGACTTGGTTGCATATGAATCTGTTGTTCAGGGGTTAACTCATTGTTTGAGGTATGTTAGGTTCTCAGGTAGTTCAGGAAAGATCTCTAGTGATATGATCGTGGCTAGACCTAACGAACCAGAACCTGAACCGGAGCTTGAACCGGAGCAGCTTGAACCTGAAGGAAGGATCACGAGATCAAAGGCAAGAGAGCTAGCAAATCAAGCCCACATGATGCTACATACGTGGCTATAATATCAAGCCTGAAACATATACCAACTGCACTTTTTTGTCCTTAGTCGAGATGATCGCTTTTTCCCGCACTGGATTTTTGGTCAATCACTAAGGTTTTAACGAGGCAAGTTATCCACTTCCGTTAAAGCTTTATGAGAAGAATTTGGCATAAGTATTTTTATAAATACTTGACAAAATAAAGAAGTCTTCTAGAAGCTAACACTTGCCTTCAAAGGCACATCTTCTAGAAGCTTTCTATTTAATTTACATGTCTTGTAGTTTTTATTAGAACTTTCAGATTATTTTCTTTTAGAAGCTTGCACGCTTCATAGTTCATGCTTATGTTAGAAAGCCCTAAGGCTCATGTGCCTATAAGTAGATTTTGAACCTCTCTTGTTTTATTTGGCAAGTTTTAAGTTAAAAACCAGAATTGTTTGGGAAACAATCTCTTCGAAAATTACTTGCTCATAGAATTGAGAATTCCATTTATTTTACATCTGTAATAGATTAAGAAAACCTTCTCTCTTGTTTGTCTAATTCATAAGACAATACAAGCTTTCCATCTTTCTTCTTGTCATCACCATCTGTTCGATAATTCACCAACAAAACCATTCCTCCTTTTTATCCATTCTATTCGACAATCATCAATCATTCATCTACAAGTTCTGATCAATCATCTTCAATCCAAGACAAGACCAAAGTCTCAGCCTAAACATCAACCGCACCTTCCCATGCATCAATCCAAGACCATCGAAAATTTATTGCATCATAAAGCATCCGAAACTTGGAGCTTAAGTTGCTGTCCAAGTTCATCCATTCATTGCATCATTGTCGAGCATAGGAGATCATCAAAGCCTTTTATTCAGAGTTGATCCAGGATCATATCATGTGGTATCAGAGCCAACTCTGTACTCAAAGGCTGAGCAAAAACCCTAACCCTAATATTTTCTATTTATTGTCGAAAGTTTCTGGTTTTTGTTGCTAAGAACCCTAGGTTGCTAGTTTGTTTAAATCCATCTAGTTTAGTTTAAAGAACCAGAATCTTGCAATTGAATTAGGTTGTTAGATTGTTTGAATCCATCTAGTCTAGTTTAAAGAACTAGAATCTTGCAAATTGAATTAGGTTGTTAGTTGTTTTAATCCATCTAGTTTAGTTTAAAGAATCAAAATCTTGATTAGACTTAGTTTATCAATTTGTTTCTTTATTAGTTGAATATATAACACTTAGAAATGTTCAAATCCATCTAAATCGAAAGTTTCTATGTTTGTTGTTTGGTTTCTTTGAACCTATTACTTGTGCAAGTTCTTGGTATTTCAGGTACCATGGTACTCTCTGCAGAAGCTATGGAGTCTTTGAACCGGTTGATGAGTCAGCAAATCAAAGACAACAATGCAATCCTTCTACAACAGATAGAGTTGCTCAATGAAAAAGTGGATACAATGAATTTAGACAAGAAGAAAAGAAGTCGAAGTGATGGACATTCGTCTCCAACACCTACACCTTCAGAGTTTAACCGAATTGCTAAAGGAAAAGGACATATAGGAGAGTCCTCTAGACCGATCAAAGAAGGTCCAAATTTCAGAACCAAATCTGGTCCGAAAGTAACAAGGGACCAAGAACAAAGTAATGGGACAGATCGTGCATCTTCCGAGGAAGAAGAAGTGTCAGACCATAGCTATGGTAGCACTGTACGACATAGAGGTCCAAGACCTAACCGAGACTTCCTTGATCATGCACATCAGCAGTTGAAACATATCAAGATCAAGTTCCCATCATTCCTAGGCACGAATGAACCTGAAGTCTATCTAGAATGGGAAAGGAAGATGGAATCCAACTTCCTATGCCAAGGAACATACAACATAAAAAAAGTCAAAATCGTTGTTTCGGAATTCAGTGGTTATACTTTGTTATGGTGGGAACAATTGGGAGTTGTTAGAGCAAGATCTCGAGAGCCTCACATAACTACTTGGGATGAGCTAACGTTTCAGATGAGGCGGAAATTTGTTCCAGCTTACTATCACCGAGAAATATTGAGCAAGCTTCACAAGCTAGTTCAAGGAACAAGAACCGTTCGAGATTACTTTCAAGAGATTGAAACTCTCTTAATTCGAGCTGATCTAAGTGAAGGAGAAGACATGTTCATGTCTCGGTTTCTAGGAGGACTTAACCGAGATATCTAAGACAAGTTCGAGCTTCAGAGTTATCAAGACATGGAAGAGATGGTTCACAAGGCTGAACTGATTGAAGCTGAGAACAAGAGGCGGTTTGTCAAGACAAGCTTTGCATCACCAGCCTCAAAACCGAAGGAATTCTCTACTCCAAAACCTAGTTTCAATCCAAAACCATCCCAACCTAGAGAAGAGAACCGAAACACTGAGGTAAAATCGAGATCTGGAACTACCTTAAATCAAACTCAGTGTTTCAGGTGTCAAGGCATGGGGCATTATGCAAGAGAATGTCTCAACAAGAAGGTATTCCTTCTCAGAGAAGATGGAGAGATAGTTCGTGAAGAAGAATCAGACATTGGGTCCGAAATTGAAGAAGAAGAAGAAGCATCAGCAGTTGTGGGTGAATTACTGGTTACAAGAAGAACTCTAAGTGTGCAAAATCAGATTAAATAAGCATACCAAAGAGAGAACCTATTCCACACTCGATGTTTCATACAATCCAAGGTCTACTCTTTGATCATTGATGGTTGAAGTTGTACTAATGTAGCTAGTGAAGTTATGGTTCAGAAGCTCAATCTGAAAACTATTTCTCATCCCCATCCATACAAGCTACAATGGCTTAATGATGTAGGAGCTCTAACCATAACTCACCAAGTCCTAATCAATTTTTTGATTGGGGAATATGAAGATGAAGTGCTTTGTGACGTTTTGCCTATGGGGTCAAGCCATGTTCTTTTGGGAAGACCTTGGCAATCAGATCGGAAAGTCATACATGATGGATTCACAAACAAGCATAGTTTCGAGTTCAAAGGTAGAAGGATCACGCTGGTTCCACTTACTCCTACCAAAATCTATCAAGATCATATGAAAATCAAGCAAAAGGAAAAAGAGAAGATTTCGACCAGCCTCTACATAAACCACAATGAGTTCTCTAAACTCTATGACTCTGAACTTACATGCTTTTTATTCATATGTAAAGATTCTATTGAGATCCCTAACCCAACACAGGAATTACCGAGTGAAATGAATGAGATATTGCAGGAATACAATGATGTCTTTCCTGAAGAAATTCTGTAGGGTCTTCCACCTATACGTGGGATAGAGCACCAGATTGATCTAGTACCCGGTTCAGCTCTACCAAACCGACCAGCATATCGTACCAATCCAACTGAAACCAAGGAGCTTCAGAAGCAAGTTGAAGAGATTCTAAGCAAGGGAAAAATCCGAGAATCCCTTAGTCTATGTGTTGTCCCGGTTTTGCCTGTACCAAAGAAAGACGGAACCTGGCGAATGTGTGTAGATTGTCGAGCCATCAACAAGACAACAACATAACGGTGAAGTACCGACATCCAATCCCGAGATTGGATGACATGTTAGACGAGCTAAGTGGATCCACAATCTTCACCAAGATCGATTTGAGGAGTGGTTATCACCAAATAAGGATGAAAGAAGGTGATGAATGGAAGAAGGCGTTCAAGACAAAACAAGGACTCTATGAATGGTTGGTGATTCCATTCGGTCTAACAAACGCCCCAAGCACATTCATGCGCCTCATGAATCACGTCCTTAGGAGATTCATCAGAGTATATGTGGTGGTATACTTCGATGAAATCCTCATCTACAACAAGGGTTTGCAAGAACACTTAATTCATATCAAATCTGTTTTGGATGTTTTAAGAGTTGAACGTTTATTTGCAAATCGAGCCAAGTGCTCATTTTGTACTAATGAGGTTGTATTTTTAGGCTTTGTTGTTAGTGCAGAAGGAGTTAAAGTAGATGATGAGAAGATCAAAGCCATCAGAGATTGGCCGAGCCCAACCAATGTCAGCGAAGTCCGAAGCTTTCACTGATTAGTAGGTTTTAGCGAAGATTTGTTCGTGATTTTAGCACTGTAGCAGCCCCTCTAACCGAGATTATCAAGAAAGATATGAGTTTTAAGAGGGAGGAACAACAAGAACTAGCCTTTCAGGATTTAAAAGAGAAGCTTATCAATTCACCTGTTTTAATATTGCCTAATTTTATGAAAACGTTTGACACTAAGTGTGATGCTTCTGGTGTAGGAATAGGTGCTGTTCTAACTCAAGATAAGAAGCCTGTGGCGTTCTTTAGTGAGAAGTTAGGAGGTTCTACAATGAACTACCCAACCTACAACAAAGAGCTCTATGCACTTGTTAAAGCTCTACAAGTGTGGCAGCACTATCTATGGCCAAATGAGTTTGTGATCCACACCGATCATGAATCATTAAAGCATCTCAAAGGTCAGCAGAAGTTGAACAAAAGACATGGACGCTGGATTGAGTTCATTGAGACATTCCCCTATGTCATAAAGTACAAGAAAGGTAAGGACAATGTAGTCGCAGATGCATTGTCCCGGAGGTACACTCGTCTTTCTACTTTGACATCTAGAATCTTAGAATTCGAACATGTACAAGACTTATATGAGGCTGATCCAGATTTTAAAGTTATATATGTCAAATGCTCTAAGTTTGCTTTTGAGAAGTTTTATAGGCAATCAGGTTATCTCTTTTTCTGCAACCGATTGTGCATTCCCTGAGGATCAATCCGAGAATTATTAGTGAGAGAAGCTCATGCTGGAGGACTTTCTGGTCACTTCGGAGTGACTAAGACACTTCTCGGACTTCAATCTAAGTTCTACTGGCCGAACATGAAAAAGAATGTGAGAGTATTTGCTCAAGCTGTTCAACGTGCAAACTAGCCAAAAGCAAATCGTAACCAAATGGGTTATATACTCCTCTCCCTATTCCTTCTCAACCTTGGACTGATATATCCATGGATTTTGTGATTGGTTTGCCTCGGACTAGAAATGGTCGAGATTCGGTATTTGTTGTTGTTGACAGGTTCAGTAAGATGGCACACTTCATAGCTACCCACAAAACCGATGATGTTGTGAGTGTAGCTAATATGTTTTTCAGAGAAGTTGTAAGGCTACATGGAATGCCTCAGACGATAGTTTCAGACCGTGACACGAAGTTCCTAAGTCATTTTTGCGAACTCTCTGGGCGAAACTAGGAACAAAGCTCCAATTTTCTACAACTTGTCATCCACAAACCGATGGATAAACAGAAGTTGTCAACAGATCATTAGCAACGCTCTTAAGAGCCATGATCAAAAGCAATTTAAAGGCGTGGGAAGATTGCCTACCTCACGTGGAGTTTTCTTATAATCACGCTAAGCATTCCTCAACTTTATTTTCTCCTTTTGAAATTATTTATGGCTTTAATCTCACTTCCCCTCTAGACTTGATTCCTTTGCCCGAGAAAGAACGTTGCAGTGTTGATGGTAAAAGGAAAGCGGAGCAGATCCGGAAGCTAATGAACAAGCTAGGATTAACAAAGAGAAGAAGATGCAGCAATACCAAAAGCATGCCAACAAAGGACGAAAGAAGTTGTTGTTTGAAGTTGGCGATTTGGTGTGGCTTCATCTGCGCAAAGACAGATTTCCAGGAGAGAGAAAATCCAAGTTGAAGCCGCGAGTAGATGGACCCTTCAAAGTCATTCAGAAGATCAACGACAATGCCTACAGACTCTACTTAAAAGGGAAGTACCAAACCTCTAGTTTATTCAATGTTTCTGATTTAATTCCTTTTATTGGGGATTCCGATTTGAGGTCAAATCGTTTTCAAGAAGGGGAGGATGATGTGATCGTGGCTGGACCTTACGAACCAGAACCTGNTGGACCTGACGAACCAAAACCTGAACCGGAGCTTGAACCAGAGTATCTTGAACCTGAAGGAAGGATCACAATATCAAAGGCAAGAGAGCTAGCAAATCAAGCCCACGTGATGCTACATTCAGAGCTAGAAGATCAAGCCTGCAACATATACCAACTGTTCAGGCTTGTCAATCCAGAAGAACCAGATTTCTGATCGGTTAGCTAAGTGGGTAATTCATGCACTCTTTTTTCCTTAGTCGAGATTATCGCTTTTTCCCGCATTGAGTTTTTGGTCAATCACTAAGGTTTTAACGAGGCAAGTTATCCATTTTCGTTAAAGCTTTCTGAGAAGAATTTGGCATAAATATTTTTATAAATACTTGGCGAAATAAAGAAGTCTTCAAGAAGCTAACACTTGCCTTCCAAGGCACATCTTCTAGAAGCTTTCTATTTAATTTACATGTCTTGTAGTTTTTATTAGAACTTTCAGATGTTTTTCTTTTAGAAGCTTGCACGCTGCGTAGTTCAGGCTTATGTTAGAAAGCCCTAAGGCTCATGTGCTTATAAGTAGATTTTGAACCTCTCTTGTTTTATTTGGCAAGTTTTAAGTTAAAAACCAGAATTGTTTGGGAAACAATCTCTTTGAAAATTACTTGCTCATAGAATTGAGAATTCCGGTTATTCTACATTTGTAATAGATTCAGAAAACCTTCTCTCTTGTTTGTCTAATTCATAAGAAAATACAAGCTTTCCATCTTTCTTCTTGTCATCACCATTTGTTCGATAATTCACCAACAAAACCATTCCTCCTTTTTATCCATTCTATTCGACAATCATCAATCATTCATTTACAAGTTCTGATCAATCATCTTCAAGCCAAGACAAGACCAAAGTCTCGCCTAAACATCAACCACACCTTCTCTTGCATCAATCCAAGACCATCGGACATTCATTGCATCATAAACCATCAAAAACTTGGAGCTTAAGTTGCTGGCCAAGTTCATCCATTCATTGCATCATTGTCGAGCATAGAAGATCATCAAAGCCTTTTATTCAGAGTTGATCCAGGATCATATCATCTAGTCAATTACCCTTGTCCTCAGGAACTGCTTCCCACTTGATTGCACCTTCATCCATTTTACTTTCCTCTTGTTTATGCTTAGTATCTGCCAATAGATGTTAGTACTTGTTTCCTTTTCCATGTTTTAGTTTTCTGCATGTTTTGTTTGTTTAGGAACTGTTCGTAAAACCCTCATTTTCATATTTAGCTTGAATTAGTAGTTCCATTTACATCCTGAATGCTAGCATCACACCCATTTAGATTGACACCTTATCAATACTACAATGGCATGATAATGTTGTGTAGATATGAAATTGATTTCACAAACATGTCAAAATACGTGTTATCATATTCACCTATTTTTTGTAGTGGATCTAGGTCCGAACTCATTGGCTAAGAAAAAAAGTAAAAGGTAAGACGAAGAAGAAATGTAAAAAAGGCGTAAGTATACCGAGTACCAATGGAGAAAGTTTAGTACACCTCTTTATTTTTTGGGAAAAAAAGACTCAAATTTTATAAAGTTTTTCATTTAAATACACGATCTATTTCATTTTCTTGTTAGCACACCAATTTGTTGTGTTTCCATTTTAATACACCAATTTGTAGTAATTACCATTCTAATACTTCAACCTTTTGAAACTGTAATTTTACCTAACGAAATCTTGACACACGTTAATCATATTTACAATACTTTTTGATTTTCCAAATAATACATCAACTATTAAAATTTTCTAATATATATATGCTTTAAAGTATATTTGCATGTTAATAGAACTCATAAATCAAAGTTTAAATTGTGTGAAATAATTAATATTATATATATATATATATATATCAATACAAAATAAATTAAAACGGAATATCTTCAAAACACTACTTTCTTGGTACTATTTTTAAATTTACCATAATTTTTAGCAGAATTTCTTATTATTTTCTGAAATTTGTGTAACCTTTTTTTAAACACATTTTCCCATTATTTTTAAATTATGTGTAACCTTTGTTCTTAATAGTTTTTGAAAATTTTTATTACGAAAAAAATTTATAACGACAAAAATAACGTGTTTTGTGGGTGAGTTGAAAGAAAATTTTTAAAACTACACAATAACATGTGTTTTAAAGAAGGTTATTTTTTTTTTTTTTAAATTATTGTTGATTTTACAAAACAGTAGTTGGATGATGGTAGTTTTAAGAATATCATCAACGAATCATGGCTTCTAGCTCTGGTGGTAAATGGTTCACGGTTGTGAGTTTCGCCATTTGGGTTCGAATTCCGGCCATCATCAATTAACTTGGGATGAATTTCGGCGGTTTTCCTAGATACTCTTAGCGACTGCGGACGTTTAGGGTCTAGTCGGAATCCTTCAAAACTCTGGTGACCAGGATCATAAAACAAAAAAACATCATCAACGGAGTAGTACAATGACTATATAGAAAACCAAAATTATTGTGTTAATATAACCAATGTCAGTTAGATTCCTTTTATGTAAAATTAACTACAATTATTTTAAAATAAATACTAAAAATAATTTGTGTATTTTTTTGTCAACAAATAATTTGTGTATTTAAGTAGCAAATTTTACAAAATTTGAATATTTTTGTTTCCATCATTTCTTCCTTTTTTTGTTAACTCACCACACTTCTTTTGTAATTTTTTAAAAAGATTTTTCAATTAAATTATAAACTTATTTCCATAATTAAGTCTAACATAATCCCTAAAGGCCCCAATAGACACTACATCAAACCAACCCAAAAATAATAATATTTGAAGCCCAAAAACTATGAAACCTAAGAGCAACATTATCGTTTACTTTTACAAGTTTCTTAACAAAATAATAATAATAAAAAAATGCAAGAACAAGGAGAGAGAGTGAGATTCGGTTCTTCATTGGGATATCTTATCAGAAACGCCAAATGTCAGTCTATGNTTTTTTTTTTTTTTTTTTTTTTTTTTTTTTTTTTTTTTTTTTAACTGTCGAGCAGTTTTTTTTTTTTTTTCTTTTACAATTTTTTTTAGAGCTTGTCTTTCGAGTATCCGGTTCGGTTCCGGTTCTTCGGATCTTAAATTCGAATACCCAATCCATACTTTTATAATATTTGATTCGGTTCATGTTCGGTTTTTGTCGGTTCCGGGTCGGTTCGGACCCGAAATATCAAAAAATACCCGAAAATACAAAAATACTAAAGATCCACCATTTTAAAAATTATAAATACAAAAATAGTATTATCTTACTCTAAAGATCCACCACTTTAAAAATTATAATTACCCGGTTCGGTTCGGTTCTATATCGGTTTCGGATATTTCAGATCCGAAATACCAGAAAAATACCCAAATTTTTTTATTCTATATTGATTTTTGGTTTTATGTTCAAATATTAATACATTAACTAGTTAGTTTCATAAAATTTATGTTCAAATATTTTATAAAGTTTATGTTCAAATATTTTCAATTAACAATTATAATTACAAAAATAATATTATTTTATTTTAAAGATCCACCACTTGGTTCTACCATTAATCCCCTAAAAAAGTAAAATTTCTTAATTTTTTCTATTTCTTAATAAATTAATAAATTAATCTAAAGAATCTTAATTTTGTTTCTACCTATAATCTTGCTCTAACACTAGTGAGGAGAACCTTTACCAGTCGCCAAGCTAAAACTGTGAACCACTGGAAAAGCCACCTCCGACGTCGGCTTGATGTTTGTCGAACCTCAAGACACAGGAGCGTCACAGAGGAGAAAAGAGCAGAGGCGGAGGAAGAACAGACTATCTGGAGATTGACAAATATACTTCAGTAGCGATGGTGGTTTGGACCACCATTCACCGAATCCTCCTGCAACGCCCACCGGAAGCTAGCAACCCCCTCTTACAGGTTTCGAAAGTAGATCTTGAGGCGGTTGGTGAAACAGGATGCGGATGAAGCACAATGGCAGAGATGCTCCAACGTTAGAATTATCATAGGTCTCGAACGTGGAGCACGAGGTAGTGGCGCTCTCTAATCTCGAGGAGTCGAGAGAAAAGAGAATGAAGGTTTTTCTGTCCACTATTATAAACGAGATTACAGAACGAGAAGAAACTAAAGCCCGCATAGATCGATTAACAAAACTCAACACCTAAAGAGACGTACATTAACCACTAACACTACTATTATCTATTGGTGAAAATTCTAAAAACAGAATCGAAACAACTACTAACGCTGAAACTTCTGTTTTACTTGTCCTCATTAGAATTTAGTGGAAGATGACCGACATAAACGCCATATCCGGATAAATGCTAAAACACCGGTGACATAACCAGTCATATCGCACTTCAAATATGAAAGAATAATCTTGTCAAGGAGGCGTAAAGTTTCCTAGAACAAACTCCAACAGACAAAGCAACTTCGTGGGTACGATACACAAGTGCAAAATACAGAACTAAAATAATCAGACTATACATCCAAAACTACACAACCTACCTTCAACTAGCTCGCTATGGACCAGTAACAAACGAGGATACTAAACCATATTGCAAAATCACCAAACCAACCATAATTCAAAAGACACAATGTAACCAGCCTAACCTTGATCCTAGAGACTTAAGACAAGAATCCCGAGCCACAAGGGACGACCAAAGCTGGAGCCTACACCGCTGGGACAAACCTCACTACGAAAACGAGAGACGTGAAGGCTACTCTTGATGGCGTCTAGGTTTGAGAGTTATTATTTTTTTTTTTTACCGCTATTATTGAGAAAGAAGGTTTAAAGAAAGAAGCTTTTTTTAAATAAATGAAATCTCCTTTCGTAATTTCTTTCTTGTTTTTTTTTGTTTTCTCATTTTTGAGAAAATATTTACGCAATCCTCCATGTATTTGACTTGGATCAAAAGCTTATTCCAACGAGTTAGTGGCGGCTAACTTCAGGTATCAGATTCTAAGTCTTGTGAGTAGCCAAAATAGTAGGCACAATTTAGAAAGATATATTCCCTATACCATAAAGGAATCATCTTTTTCTCTAACTTTCCGTCCCATAAAATATTATTCATTCTTTGTGCCTTGTTAATGTTATCCTTTTCTTTCCCAAATCTTTATCACTCTCAAGCGTAAGTTATCATAGAATATAAGGTTCAACCCCAAAACTTTCTCTTTCTTCCAAAGGAATCATACGTACCTTCAAGGTTTTGCACTAGTATATAAATCGTGAGAGCAAGAGGCTTCCTAAGCTAATATTTTGTATCAAAATCAGACCATGTCAAAAGTGAGCTTTCTTGAGCTGCAATACAAGCTTTCTAAGAACAAGATGTTGAAGAAACCTTCAAGAATGTTCTCTAGAGACAGACAATCCTCAGGACTGTCTTCGCCCGGAACAGGAGGAATCTCTCAGCCTACAATCAACGAGATGAGACGTGTTTTCAATAGATTTGACTCAGACAGAGACGGCAAAATCTCTCAGACCGAGTACAAGGTGGTTCTAAGAGCTCTTAATCAAGAGAACGCATTCGAAGACGTGCCCAAGATTTTTAAAGCCGTGGATCTTGACCGTGATGGGTTTATAGACTTCAAGGAGTTTATAGAAGCACACAAGAAAAGCGAAGGGATTAGCCATTCGGATATACGAAACGCTTTCTGGACTTTTGATTTGAATGGTGATGGTAAGATAAGCGCAGAGGAAGTAATGGCGGTTTTGAGGAAACTTGGGGAGAGATGCAGCCTAGAGGACTGCAAGAGGATGGTGAAAGCTGTTGATGCAGATGGAGATGGATTGGTTAATATGGGAGAGTTCATGAGAATGATGTCTAATAACATTGTTTAATCTCCCTCTAATTGTATTATTGTAACCTAAGTTCAGTATTCATTATTCATATAAATCTAATTTCAAAACATGAAATCTTGTACCACCCATATACATATTCAAAAGTTCGTACGGTCACAAACTTAATAACTTATGTAAAAAAGGGTCCAAATCAACAGATGAAATTTGTTACAGCATAGCAAATACCTGGAACGAAGTCATGCTCAATAACCTGAGCTCTACCAGTAATCGCCACAAGAACATTTACCATCTCTGAAGTGATGGAAACGTTTGTTGTCTCTCACAATCAACTCCCTACCAATGATTTTGGACATGATCTTGATGAAGTTGTGACAATCAACGCACACACGGAGATTCTTTATGATTGTGAGGGACTTCCGAGGTGGAGTCATTATGATACCATAAGCAATTGCTAACCTCTCACTATGGTACAGTAGTGCCTGTTCTTTCGCCTCTTCATCAATATCATGGAGAACAGATCGGGTGTCTGGAACATAAACAGCTCCTTTCTTTGCAGCCATCTCCTTCGCTTCATCCTTATAAAACGTCAGATTTCGAAACTCAAGGATCCTACTCTTACTAGCAATCATATTTATTTCCTTGTATGATTTGGGTGGTGGAGTAGGGATTTTGTTGAGTATAGCCTTTGAAGGGTCAAGATCAACCATCAATTCCTCAGTGTAATCCTCTAAATCGATATCTCCATGTAGCCGAGCATAGTACCTCATGGCTTCCCAGAAATCAGCTGTTGGTTCAAATGGTAGCTGATGGATGTATCGCTCAGCTTCAACAAGATGTCCACATTTTCCAAGCACATCTAAAATACCCAAATAATGTTCTGTCTTTGGACTAATCCCATGCTCTTTCTCCATCGAATCAAAATGTAAAAAAGCTTCTTTTATGCCATCCACAGTAGCACAAGCCAAGAAAACGGTAAGGAAGGTATCTTCGTTTGGCTTTAACCCGTTTTTAGTCATTTCCTCAAACAAATGCAATGCATCATCTCCCATACCATTGTCACAGTACACACGCATCATCGAATGCCAAGAATCCATATCTTTATCAGCCATGTGATCAAACACTCTCTTAGCATCAGTTACACTCTTACATTCCCCAAACATACTAATCACCATATTGTTCAGTTTTGGATCACCTCTAAACTTGGATCGTAGGAAATGATCGTGTACCTTCTTAGAATGCTCAAGCGATTTCAGATTAGCACAAGACTCAAACAACATAGAGAAACAATCTCCATCAGGCATAGCTCCCTTATCAAGCAATTCAATAGCATCTTTATATCTCCTGAGCTTGCATAAGCGCACTATTTCGTCTATAGTAGGAGCTTCCTGATTCATCTGATTAGGGATTTGGTTTGAGATTTTGGGTTGTTGAGGGTTCTGATATTGAAGTTGATTCTGATAACTGACCTGAGTATTACCAGCTCCACTGTGTCGAGAGTTTTGCTGAACATTCTGATATTGACCATGATTCTGATTTTGATAATTGACGTGATTATTACCAGCTCCACCATGTTGAGGATTCTGGGAAGTCCACTGATTAGGATTTTGCGGCAGCCTTTGATTAGTGTTCCTCTGAGAATTGAAGCTAGGAGATGGATATGGCCGATGTGACGGTGGTGGTTGAGGTGAGACAGACTGAGGATTTTGATAATAATCACTCGTGACGGCGGATGTGCTCAGATTTTTGTTCGAGATTGAGTTTAAGGCAAATGATTTGACACTGGGGAAGGCGAATTGAGGCGATAGACGGGGAAAATAAGAGCGTAACTGAAGCAGAGAACCTCTCGTTACAAACTTCTGGGTTCTTGCGCAGCGAATCGCCATTAGAGAAGACATTTCTGGGATTTTTGAGCAGGAATGGTAAAAAAATAAAAAAAAAAGTAAAACCCTTCGAAAACCCTAAGAAGAAGAAGAAGAATTGGGGACGAGAATTTACGAAGAAAAGGATAAGATTGGGTCCGACTTAACCCACTTTTCTTTGGGCTGAGTTGGGCTGAAATTTTTTTAAATTTAACTTTTTTGAAAAAATAGCATAAAATTTTTTTCACAATATAAAATTTTAAAACTTTTAACCTTAATATAAAATTACTAATATTTTTAATCTAATTTATCAAAAAATACGTAAAAAGCTTTAAAAATGGCAGTCATTAGCACAACGTATTTTTCACCATTAAAAATGGCAGTCATTAGCACGCTGTATAGCCATCAGCATTTTTAACTCCTTTTTTTTGTTTTATTTTAAAAAATCAATTTTAAACAAAAAATAAAAAATAAAAATAAAAATTTAGTTATAAAAAATCATAAAAATTTCAAAAATCATAAACATTTCAAAAAATTTATAAAAATCATAAAAATCTCAGAAAATTATAAAAAACTTCAAAAAACCTACAAAATAAAATAACTCATCAGTTTAATTAAAAAACTAAAAATATTATAATAAAACTTTTAGAAAATTATAAAAAATTATAAATTTTTTAGAAAATCATAAACATTTCAAAAAATTATAAAAAATCATAAAAATTTCTTCCAAAATTATAAAAACTTCAAAAATCCTAAAAAATAAAATAATTTATCAATTTAATTTTTAAAAACTAAATTCATATATAATCGATTTTAATGAAAAAATAAAAATAAATTCAACTTTAGTTTTGCTAATATATATATAGGGGATGTAGAACATTACTCATCAATTTTCTAGGCTTTTTGAATTAAAAATATAATAATTCATCAAAAAGCTCATGAAATTGATGAATTATTTTGTTTTGATTATCTATATATTTTTTCCATTTGCTATTGTATAACCATGTAGACAGACAAGTTTGAGAAGTAGGTAGGTGAGACAAAATTCTGAACCATGAGACCAAACACTTATATATATATATATATATATTAGCAAATTGATGAAAGAGTGATGTTCTACATCCACTACATATATATTAGCAAAACTAAAGTTGAAAATTTTTTTATTTCTAAAATATTTTAAAATTTTTAGTTAAATTGATGAATTATTTTATTTTTAGGATTTTTGAAGTTTTTTACAATTTTCTGAAAATTTTATGATTTTTTATCATTTTTAGGAAATGTTTATGATTTTATAAAAAATTTATGATTTTTAGTGATTTTTTATAACTTTATGAAGTTTTTATTATAATATTTTTAGTTTTTTAATTAAATTTATGAATTATTTTATTTTTAGGTTTTTGAAGTTTTTTATAATATTCTGAAATTTTTATGAGTTTTTATATTTTTTATGAAATTTTTCTGATTTTCTGAAATTTTTATGATTTTTATAACTTTATGAAATTTTTATTCTAATAATTTGAATTATTTTATTTTTAGGCTTTTTGAATTTTTTATATAATTTTTTGAACTTTTTTATTATTTTTTTTATTCTTTTTAATTTTTTTTATAATTTTTATATTAAAAATTGATTTTTTTTGCGCGGAAAAAAAAACAAAAAAAAACAAACAGAATTACTGTTCCGTTAGAAAAAAACGGCGATAAAGACGACATGCTGACGGTTGCCACTTTCAGGGTTTTCCATACGCTTTTTGATAAATTGAAGGTTAAAAATGCTAGTGATTTTCTGTCAAGGTTAAAATTGATATAACTTGATATTGTGGAGAATTTTTATGCGATTTTCCCGTGTTTCTATCTTTTCTTCAACCACGAAACTTCTATGTAATTGCAAAATTTAGTTATTACTAAAAGAGCAAACATACTAAATTATCAACCTTCAAACTTAAAGTATTGGGCAACGTAAATCTTCATATCAATGGTATATAATGAGCAACCAAATACTAAGAAAATTGGTATCTAATAGGTTAGGTTTAATCGTTGTAATACTATTTTTTTTCTTTTGGACTAAAATATAAAATTTCATTTAAAAATCATCAAAGTTTTATACAAGCATGAATTTTTTTTTTTTTTTTGTCACCTACAAAAAACAATGTGGCAATATAGAAACACTTGGAATAAGTGTGAGTGGTTATCTTATCCAAACAGTTATTAAATTCCACCATTTTCATCGATGACAGTGTGATGAAATAGCATTGCAAATGTCCTTATCGATGAGTTTGAAGATGGAAGATGGAGGCAAAACTTGAGAATTGTGCAGTTTGTTGTTCTGTTGCTTCCATATATGGTATATAATAGTATGAGTAGCCAATTTGCGGAGAGTGGATGGAGCCGAGGCCGAAGATCGAGCAGTCCATGACAGAAGCTCCGACCATGAGAGGATTGGGAAGGTAGGCGAGGCTAGAAGAGGGTACAAGTGTCCAAATCTAAAGTGAATAATGACAAGTAAATAACAAGTGGTCTCTATGTTCCACTCCATTTTGGTACAGGTAGCAACTATAAGAATTAGTGAAACTCCAAAAAAACAAACGCTGACGGGTGTGGAGCCTATCCATGTTCGCGATCCACACAAAGAAAGAGTGTTTGGGAATAGCTCCTCTATACCAAACAAAGGAATCCCAATGTTTGTGCATGTCTCTTGGTCTGATGATATCCCAGGTAAGGATGAGTTGTAAGAGGGTAGAGAGGTCCCTCCTACAGTCCAGGTGAGGCGATTTGGGGCCAAATAGGATGAAGGGATCTCGATAGATGAGAGATAGGCATGGAAAGCAATAGACGTGTTCGAGCAAGAGTTGGGGATGATCCAACTGGTGTCATTGCAAGTGCTTGCGACCGTAGCTTGGGAGGAGAGGCAAAAGTCTCGAGGTCCATAAGCGCCTATGTAGTCAATCAAATGGCCTATTGGTGTCCAATTGTCATGTTAGAAAAATGTGTGCTCGCCATTTCCCACAATTAACTTAATGAAGTTGGCGAAAAGTGGACGAATCCTTAGTAAACTCTTCCAAGCACCAAGTCTGTTGATGAGACCGAGACTTCCCAAAAGGACATCCTTTTGAGGCGAAAATGATGTTGCCATGATGCCCAAAGCGAACTTGACAAGAGAATAAAGTCCAAATTATTCTTAAGCATAATACTTTATTCCAGTCTCCATATCGTTTTAGACCTAGACCACCCTCTTTTTTGGAGAGACAAATAGTCTCCCAAAAATACGAGCTCTTTTTCTCATTTCTATGTTACCCGACCAAAGAAACCTAGCGCATAGACTTTTAATCTTCTTTATACACCATTTTGGCAAGAAAAAAGTAGAGATCCAAAAGATGACAATTCTTGATATCACTGTTGAGATTAATTGGACTTTTCCTGCATAAGACAGACATTTAGTAGCCCAATCGTTAAATTTCTTTCTTAGATTTTTTAATAGAGGAGCATATCCCAAAATTCGCAGTTTTTGGCTCATTAACGACAATCTTAGGTATCTTAAAGGGAGTGAGCCAATAGGGTAGCCATAAGCAGCTGGAAAGGTCGATTTCTTAGTGGTCGACCTGCCAAAAAAAAGTGGATTTTGTGTTGTTAACCATTAAACTAGACCAAGATGCAAAGTCTGAGAGGGCATCATCTATTCTGTGAAGAGAGGAGCTCGTTTCGTCGAAGAAGATCATTATATCATTGACGAATATTAGGTGGGTGATACTAAGATCCTTGGTCTGTGGGTGGTACCCAGTGTTGCCATTTGAGAAATGTGTTGCCATGAGATTTGAGAAGGCCTCCATAGCTAGAACAATGAGGGAGGGAGAAAGAGAATCTTCTTGTCTCAAGCCCCTCGTACTCTTAAGATAACCAAAAACTAAATGAGATATAACAAAAGATGGAGAAAACAACAATGTTCCTTATAGTTATCGTCTCCCATAATTAAGCTGTCCAGATAGAAACACTAGCCACTCAAATGAAGCATATTGAAGAAGGATTGACACTAATCAAAGAAAAGAATGTGATTATGAAAGATACGAACACTTTTCCAATGGTAATGAAAGAACTGATGTTAACATGCACACTAGATTTCAAGTACGAGATAATCCAGTGCATATCAAAATAAATAAGGAAAAATTCATTTATTAGGTTAATGTTGCATCATGAAGGTGGAGTAATAAGAACACATATAGAAATAATACCTTTGATTCCACCTCTTGATTCAAGCATGTCAATAAAAATAATTAAATGCTTACTTTAAGGCATTATTTTCAAAGCATTTTAAAGCAACATAAGCTTTTATTAGCGATTATCGTTACTGACCAAACCAATCGTGACGAAAAGCTATAATTGCAAGAGAATATTGTGAAGCATGCATGTGAAACGAATTTGGGTTGAAACTTGCTAGTCTAGCTTTGCAATGGTTAGAAATTACTAAATGCTTTAACTGACTCTTTTGAATCGCTAACATATCGCTTTGTCAAACAACTTGTTGGTAGCTGAAATCGAGAAAAAACATGTAATGATCTCGATAAAGTAACTACAAGAAAGAAGACTCACTTTGTAGTTATGTAGGACACTTACATTTAGAAAAAGTCTCCGTACCAAATTGTGTTACCTCTACTACGAACTCATGTTCAAATGAGGGTTATTTATGGGTAGAGATTTCTACAAAAAGCTGACTAAGTATCAATGCAGAACAATGGAGGACATGCTTTCCAAAGCATAGGCAAGTATAAAATGGGAAAAAGACCTTGTGTGTCTTCATTGACACTCCTTGCGATCGGATTCACGTGTAGTTAGAAACAAAAAAAACTTAAGGAGAAAATATACCATATCAAAGACTGCGCAACTATAATGCATAGATCAAGAATGATAATAAGAACACTCAACGGAAAATAACTATAACTAAAAGAGAAAGAAGCAATAAATGTATACATGGTCATGCAGTAGTCACTTTTCAATCTCCCAATTGATCGATTTACTAAAATAGTTTGGTAGAATAGTAAAATGACCTCAAAAATGAGAACATTGGATAACAAAGCAATTCTTCAAAGTGATGCGATTTTCAGTATGATCAAGACCATCAAAATGAACCTAAGGATTTTGTTGAATCAAGACTTAACAATTAGGTTTAGGTCTTAGATTGTGTGGGTAAAAGTTCAGAAGAATTTCATATATCATTAAGGAATAATTACATGGGTATTTATAGTGAGAATACAAGCTCAAAACCCTATTTACATTAATTAACCCTAATGGGCCACGAGCTGGAAGGCCCAGCTCGTCAGGTCGGCCCATCTTGATCTTGCCTTCCTGGGCCCTTTTCTCCTCATCAAGTCGGCGTCCAGCTGGGCCTTGAGTCGAAATGAGCTTTTAGGGTAGGTGCTACACTCGGTATCAAAAGTTAGTCCCCCCCCAGGTCGGCGATGGATCCATAAATCGGCGAATGATCTTCTGAATAAAGTTCATTTCGGCTGAAGTGCATTAAATGCTTCGTAGGCTTTATCAAATCGTCTTCATAGGCTTTATCGAATCGTTTTTATAGGGGGAAGCTAAAGAGTTGCGCCCTTTGGGTTTCCCACGCGCAATCATTACACGCCTTGGTAACCGCTGTCCTCCAAGGTATAAATACCCCCTCGCCACTTCATATCAAGACTTCACAGTTTCAGAATTCCTTTTGCAGGTAGAATCGCTCTCCCTTCTCTCTTCTTTCTCTCTCTAGAATTTCAGCTTGGCGGTTAACGCAAATAGCTCGGTAATTTGCCAATCGTAAATTGTGTCTTCATATCGTGCCAATCTCGCTGAATCCTCTACTTCTCGTGACGACCTGCATATCGACGAGGTAGAGGTAGATCTTGAAGAACGAGCTCCCCAGGGAAACTAGGCTGCTCCAGATGATGAACTGACGGGTCTCGCACGTACGAAGTGTGACGAGGAATCAATTCGAGATCTCGTTCAAGACTTTCATTGCTTAAACGAGATTCCAATTATAATCCCCAAACCGCATCAAAGACCATGGGATTGCCCCCAAGGTTATGTATGTTTGTACGAGTCCCTGTTTAGAAGGTGCCATCTCTGGTTACCCTTGCCAAAGCTGTTATTATCGTACTGTGCTAGGCGGAAAATTGCGATTTCACTACTATCTGCTCCCTCAATCAGGCAAATGATTGCCCTACTGGCCCATGCTTACAAATTCCAGGTGGAGCTCGGCGTTAGGTACGTGGAGAATATGTCGTCAATCAGTCTGATTGTTCAGAAGGGGACAAAAATAAACACCGGCTTTGTCTACATCAACTTCAAGCAACAGTATAAATTGATAACTATCGGCTCGGGGGACAAGATCCACGCTTGGAAAACAAAGTATTTCTTCCTGAAGATTGTCCTAGAATCCGTGGGAGATGTCAGGAGAATCCTGAGAAGAAAATGGGCAGAGACCTTCGGTAGATACCACCTAGGACCGCTGAGCTGACATATATGCATATTTGAGTTTGAACTATTCCTAACTCGGCTTTCCTTGTTTATTGTAGCTTTGCATTGCAACATCGGTCCGTTTCCTGGTGACTTCCTTGAGGATTCCAAAAGATTGCTTGCAGCAGGAGCCGTCCATATCAAGCAATTCACCCGTTCTCGCGTCAAAGAAAGCATCTTGTTTGTCAATGCCGGTAAGGGTATATGGCCATTTGCAGTTCTAGCAGCACGTTAATATATCTAATTACGACTTTAACTCCTTGTACAGTTAGCTGGGACCTCAACGCCTGTCCTGTTAAGAAACCAAAGAGAATGGGTCGTCCACCTCCGATCACCGACTACAGATTAAACCTCGAGAAATCTGGCTCAAGCTCGAAGAAGAGGCATGACCAGACGTCTGCCTCTACTGGTAGTAAAGATTCCTGCCCTCCTTTGTCTCGCAGAAAGAGGCGTCAATCCCACTAGGATCAAGACTCTCGAGAGGTGCTCCAGCTCGAAGAGGCTGATGTGCCGGATCCAACTGTTGTTCCTGCTGAGTAACAAGGTTCAAGAAGAGAAGTCCCTTCTGAGGGACAAACAACGAACATCGGTGTTCCTACTGGGGAACACCAACAAATAGTAGAAACTACAGAGGAGCAGTTGGATGTTCCTCCTCCATATGTGCATACCGCTGACCTGTCGGTTACGCCTCCTGCCCCTCCTACTGGAACCCTGACTACCTCCCAGATCTTGGGAGAGATGACCGCGTCTGTGGAATCCCTGGATCCCAGCTTGGAGATGTTTGCTCAAGAGCTCCCGGACCTTCTTGGAGAAGGTGGTGATGATGAGGATGCAGCAGGTGGTGGTGATGATGAACATGTTGAAGAGGAGGAAGAAGAAGACAAAGCTGCCGATCGTCAGGTTGCTGAGGGAGGAAGCTCCCAAACTGAGAGGCAGAAAAACTCACGAGGAAGCTGGGCTTTCTCGTTTAAGCATAGGGTCACACCGTTTGTTGAGGACAAACAAGTGTGTGCCGGTTTGGTGAACCATCTAGGGGCCAATGGTCTGATCGTTCCTACTATAGATCGGATGTTGGCTCCTGAAGTATATGAAATGCTGTCTAGGCAAGCTTTCCAGGTATGCTTATGTCCTTATTTTTATTTCCTTATGCGATTACAAGTTCTAACTTGTCATGTGATTGATGGCAGACTCTGGCGACGACCAACGAGCTCGTCGCATTCTATGAAAGCAAACTCCGGTCTATGGCCGGAGACGAGGGCCAGCTTGAGAAGTTATCGAAGCTGGTGGACAAGTATAAGCAGCATCTTGCCGGAGAACGACTAAAGCTAGACAAGCAGGTAGAAGCCATCAGGTAGCTGAGCTAAAGAAAGCGCTATGTCAGCATCTTCCAACAGTGACATACCTGTTTTGAGGGATGAGCTGAACGAGAAATGTGCTATTTCCGTGGTGGAACTCCTCAAAGAGCAGGTGATTCGAGAGCAGACAGGTGCCAACTTCTTCGAGCTGCGAGAAGCCTACCGTGCTCTTGAGAAGTTGCACGTAGCCGAGATAAAAAGGCTTTGAATTTCCCGAGCTTCAGAGGCTGCGTTAGCGCGGAGTGAGGCTCAGGTTGAGTGCGCAACTAAGCTTGAGAAGCTGAGGAGGCACGTAGAGGACCAAGATAAGGTTGATCCCATTATACAAGAGTATGCCCAGGATCAAGGAACTTTGGATTGCGTGAGGCTCATAGTTGACGAAGGTGGTTCTGTGCCACCCGAGATTATGGCAAAGCTCGAGGCGGATGTAGCGGAGTTGAAGGCGAAATATGATGCTATCGACATAGCATATATCGCGCCCGAAAACTTCCAATTCCATCCTGCATTCAAAGAACATGGTTCAAATTTGATCCAATCTATTTCCGGGGAGCTCGGACGCCTCTACTGCGGCCCATTCTGCAACTCCTTCAACGCCGAGGGGTTAGCTGCTCCTTTGGGGCAGCTTTCACAGTTTTCTTAGGATTAGGGTCAGCTCGTCTTGTACCTCTTGTGTTTCTTTGGGGTAGCTGTCGTGTTTTCTTAGGATTAGGATTTGCCTTTTATGTCGGCATTTTGTTTTTTCTTCGTAAAGGAGATATGTCTCCAAATTTGCACATATGTTAGGTCGTTGTTGCTATTTTCACAAACATTGTAAGACTCGTCTTTTGATAATGGAAATAGAGCTTGAGCTCGGTGCGTTTCGTATAATACTTTGTTCAACGAGTTGTGGTTGTGACAAGCATGTCGGCTATCCACCTTGTTCTTGTTTTTTTTTTTTAAGTTAAGTTATAAGTAGACATTTCTCTAATCCTTGTGCGAACTGAAAAACTACCCGATCAAAAGCCCGAAGGAGATGACCTGCAGATCGTCCCTTTTGACAATTGATCTTTGGACAAAAACTGTAGTTTCGTCAATACTCACGGTTGGAGTATGCGAGTCGGAACTCGGCTTTTTAAAATGAGACTTAAGCTCTGATGTTGTAACTTCGTACACGCCCAATACTCAGCTTTAGGAGTACGCGAGCTGGAGCTTGGCATTTTCATAATAGGGGCTGTAGCCCGAACATTGTGACTTTGCACTTGTTCAGTACTCATCTTTAGGAGTACGCGAGGCGGACCTCAACTTTTTTCTTAGAAAAGGTATTTGGAACCAAGACGAGAAAACTTTGATCTCACCGACATCCCCGTATTTGCACAGGGTAGCGAGTTATAACTCGGCTTTTGTGGTTTTTATCGCAAAGGTGTAGTTGGTACATCCATTTGTGTAAGAAGCACCGAGATTGGCTCGAGAGATCGGTACATGGTTTTGGAAAATAAAAATATTTTTATTAAGTGAAATAACTACACTCAGTGGGTTGCCTACGTACCTTGTAAACAGGAATCAAGCCAGGTCGTAGTTCACGGTACAAAGGAAACCTAAGAATAAAACTTCTTAAGATTAGTGGCGTTCCAGGAGTTCGGGGTTGGCTTTCCGTCCATGGACTTCAGTTTGTATACTCCAGGTTTGACTATCTTGGAAATTTCANTACACTCCGGGTTTGACTATCTTGGAAATTTCATATGGGCCTTCCCACCGAGCTCCCAGTTTACCGGCGTTCACTTCGGANCGTAACACTAAGTCTCCTTCTTCGAATCGTCTCTGCTTGACTCCTTTGTTGTAGTATCGTCTCGTTGCTTGCTGGTAGGCATGTAACACCCCGTTTCCGGTCAACCCTTTGACCAAAACCGAGGTTGTTACGTCT
>OVBE01003067.1:0-28059 GCA_900406425.1 Iberis pinnata | reverse complement strand
ATGTTTACTCATGTTATGCAAGTATTCATGTATATTATATAATAGATAATAACTAAACAATGTTTAATTATTGCAAAAGAAGGCGGCTGAGATTGTTGAGGGTAATTCTCAGGCCATCTCACAAATTCCAAATGAAGATAGTCTTACTCTAATTTTAGGAGCTGAGAATCTTGATAGGATAAGAGCTATGGCTAGAAGGATAACTATGTCTAATGTAGCCTGCTTTCAAATGAAGAACAAATGTATAGAACATATGAAAGAAAAGCATTGTCACTTGCTTAAGAAAGTGAATGAGTTACAAGAAGAGCTTGCACTATTGAAGGGACAGGTTAACGAAAGCTAAATATAATAATAATGTTTAATATAAGTGTTATTATTTATAATTTTTCTAAATTTGGTTTTAATATAGCAGAAACCAGAAGGTGAAGTAGGAGAAAATTCAGCAGCAAGAGTAAAAATTGATTTAATTTTTCAATCATAATTATATACATTTTTTGTTATTTACAGAGTTGACTTTGCTTTTATATTTTTCAGAGTGTAAATAAGAAACTGCAAACTAAGTGTGTGTTGTTTAATTGGTGTGGAGATGAGTCAATAGTTGCTGAAGGGCTTTTTCTGTCTTCTGATCCAAAAGAGTTGGTGACTAACATCCTTTTAGGTCCAGACTCAGTTAAAGTTTTGGTTGAGTCTGCTTCTGTAAAAGAAGCATTTCTTTGGAGACCTACAACCATCATGTGCACAATTGAGCAAGCTATTGGGGAAATGATTGTGTGGCCTTAAAATAAATGTTTGATTGCAGAAACAGAAGAAGATGCAATTAGGGTAAATACTGATAACTTACTTTTTCAATTCTTGTACTAAGTAATGTTTCGTAATCGTAATTTTAAATTAATACAGAGTCCCTCCAAATATGCTATGAATAAGTGCAAACTTTTGGAGTGGAACACACAAAGTGAGGAAGTGGTTGCTGAAGGTCGTTGGCAGTGTAAAGAACCAAATTCAGTGGTTAATGGTATATCTCTTAGGACCAAATGCAGTGAAAGTCTTTGTGGACGTGGTAGTAAAACCATACACATTTCTTTGGAGACCATCCGCAAAAGTGACTTGCGTCGAGGAATCTGCGATGTCTTTTGTAGCTTAGCCTTTGAATAGAGTTTTCTTCGCATACGACTATATTCGAACAGATGAGACAAATCCTAAAAATACCTCAAAACCAGAATCAACATCGAAGGTACTTATTTTGTATATGTCATGGTTATTTTCTATTTAGGCAAAATCCATTTTGGTACTTGTGTTAATGTGTTCATATTTGCATGTTGCATGCTTGTAATACTGTAGGTAATAACACCATTCAAACAAGTGAGACAACTCATACGTGTTCAGTTACCAACCATGATGTACCATTAGGGTCCAGTTGTCCTCCTCCTAAATGTCCAATGAAATAAAAAAACCCATTGTGAAGAAAGTAAAACAAAGAAACCAATCTGAACCTTGAATATCAAAGGTACATTGTGTATGTTATGTTTATAGATTTTTCTTTGAGGTTTATGTGTTATGTGTTAAACTGTATGCTTATTGACATTTGATGGTTTTAATTTCCTTCAATGGTATCAGTTTTTGTTTGTTGATAATGATGCATGTGTTAAACTGTATGCTTATTGACAATGCATATTTGGACAGCGCATTGAAGCTGAACCATGGAAGGAAACCATAAGTGTAAGATCATTGACATCNGTTCACTTCGTTCCACTCGGACCTGATGGAGTAAGGGTGTGGATTGATGTGGTGAAGGAGAACGATGCAGTAGTTTGGAAACCAAATGATGAGATAGAGGTTTTGGTAGATGCACTAGGATCTTCTGTTGCTTAGCCTAAAGTTAAAATTGTCCCCCTAGTTGTGGTATGAGTTAAAGACTTATATATTCAATGTTTGGTTCACTATGTATTAGTTCTCTTATGCAGTACTTTAATGATGTTGGTTTTCTTCATAAACCAAGATTTCATTTGATAGTTAATGGAATTGAAGTTCAGGTTTAGTTTTCTGGAATTCACTAATCATAGATAAAATATGGACAATAATAACAGAATAAATCTGTCATATAAAAAATTTTATCGCATAAAACAACAACAATAAATATAGAAAAAAACGTTTATACATTGATATAATAAATAACAAAGTAGCACATAATAAATGCTATAAAAACAATGGTTATGATAGCAATCATTATCAACGCTATCTTATATTATAGTATACTATAGCATTAAATATTACTGCCATTAAAAATAAGAACCTTTTATAGCACATTATACAAAGCTATCGTTATACTAATACTACTATAGCATAAATCCAAACACTATCTTACCTTATATTATACTATAGCGTTTATAAAATTATGCGATAATAGATGAGGACATATCATAGCTAATAATATTAACGCTATTGTTGACAATGATATATTATAACAGAAAATATAAATGCTATTAATGACAATGATTTATTATAACAGAAAATATAAATGCTATCGTAAAAAAGGACATTTGATAGCAACCAAACTAAAACGCTATCAATAAATTAGATATAACATAGCAATACATTCAAATTTTATTGTAGTGTATTATACGTAGTAGTTTTCGTTAACGCTATAATAACTGACCGACCTACGATAGCTGGTCCAGTCATAGCATTTATGGAAACGCTATGAAAGGCCTTTTATAGCGTTAATCGTGTGCTATCAATCAGACTTTTTCTTGCAGTGACTCAAAAAAAATAACAATCGAACATATCACATTGTATGACGTGGCCAGTCATACAATACATCGCATACCCCCAGTTGGTACCAGCCTGAGCAACACTCAGCACGTTATAAGCGCTAAAACCGAGCCCAGTCTCGCAATAACGAATCACGACATATGACAAACGCTGTCAAACAGCAGAAACATTCATTTTACGTTTAAACATCCGATCCCTCGAATAAAATGTGTTGCTTCAACCAATTCGTCTTCGATGACATAGTGTATATCGATATTTGCTAGCAAACACACGGGGAATAATTCTAGCACGCATCACTACATCTAGAAAGGATCTTAATATAAAGTCAGCCTAAAGCGGGTGCTTGGAAGCGATAGGAAAAGACATAAACCAAAACTCCAACATAAATTANGTTTGTGTAAAACCCCCCCCCCCCCCCCCGGGCACCAAATTCAAAGATGACAAAATATTCAAAAGAGTTTGAAAATCAAAATGCAAACAAGATGAGATGGAGAAGCTTCTAGGCATGCGGGCCTTGGCCGACTGCATCGTCTTCATCCCCCATGCGGGATTCCTTCTTTGGAATAGTTGCGATTTCTCCGATGTGCACCGCGACTTTGACCGCCTTGTCAAGTGCTCCGCCCGCAGCAGCATCGAGCCCATCAACCTCTTCTTTTTCAGCCTCCTCCTTAACCATAACCTCATCCTTGTTCCCTTCAATGACGGTCTTTTCAACAGGGTTTAGAGATAGAAGATTTTTACCATAAGGATTGATGTCTTCAGCCGGGTTGGGTTTAGAGGGCTCACTCAAGTTGGACCCAGTGGGCGTCGCCATCCAGTCCTTCTCCATGTTCAGCTCTTGAATCTAGCATAGCTAGCTCTTCGTTAAAACGACCCAAGTCGTTTTCCCAATCGTTCTGCTCCACCTCGAGCATGGTCTCCCCCTCTCTCAAAAGCCTGATCAGCTCAAGATTGCACTTAATATGTTCCACCTGCATTAACTTCTCCTGATACACCCTTTCATTTGCGACCTTCCCTTTCACTCGATCCATCTTCTTGACGAACTGCGCCATCATCTCGTCTTCTTTCTCTTTAACCTTCTGCTTCATCTAATCGTCCATGTCCTTCATGAGGCTTGCCAGCTCCTTAGCCATTGAAGCTACCTCTTTCTTCAAATCCTTCTTGGACTTGTCATGATGAGCTACCTCCGCACTCAACCTTTCTACGTCCTTCTTCCTCAGATCTTCCAGTTCGACTACCTCAGCCCTCAGCCTACCGTTCTCATCTGCGAGCATTTCAACCCGCCTTACCGCAGTGTTTAGCTCGGCAATAGCTTTATCCGCTCTCGCCGTCACATCCTCAATCAATTCAATCCAGAAGTTCTTCTTCGCTCTCCTTAGCTCGTCATCCAAAACTCCTTTTGAAGTAAAGAACACCACTACCATACCTCAGCATGGGAGCGAGCCCAGTCAGCATATTCCTTCAGATTTGAGAGCGACATGTGATCGTAAACTTTAGGACCACCTAGGCGGAACTTAGACATCAGGTCCGCGCAGAGGACCCCTTCTTCCACCATGGGAGACGGATTGGGCCAGAAAAAGCTGAACGCAAACCTGTCAAGATCATGAACACCAACTAGGGATGTCCCTTGAGTACGAGCCCTCTTCTCCAAGGGGGCATTAAGGTGGCGAGTGCTACGCCGGATCGGAGGGAGACGAGATGATTTCTTACTAGAGCCAGCAGCTTTCTCCTGACGTTGATCACCGCTGGATGAGTCAGAGACATCAATAGGATCTACCTCTATGGGAGCCTGATCTTTAGGAGTCTTAGTCTCTTGAGCAACATTGAATCCAGCCGAGCTGGGATCCCCCTGGGAGCTTTTCAATCTGCGAGCTTCACGATACGGGATGGGATTCTTCATAGAGACGGATGGACACTAAAATGGAGCACCTACAGGAAACCACACATCAAACATCACGCGGCCCAGATAGACTAAAATAAAACCTAAGTAAAATACTTATTTGAGGACGTTTCGGATAGTAGTTCCCGCGTCAGCCAATTGCGGGATACTCTCTCCCCGTCAAAGGAATTCCAGTTGTTCAGCCGATTCTTCCCGAGGAGTTTCCAATTCTTCAGATATTCGGCGGAAGGATCCTCAACCCGAGTAAGATGCAGAACTGAAAAATACCAAAACAAGAAGAAAAAGAAACCCTATCAGCCAAAAATGCCCGAAATCAACCGACATAAGAAGAAGAAATACAACCAGAAAGCACAAGTTTAACAAACAAACAAAAGGGCGTAAGATTCCATTTTAAAGAAAGGAAAGAAGGGATTCATATCAGAATCCCTAGTCCCAAAAGAAAGATGATTGATTTCAAGAAAGAAATAAAACTATTCCCAGTCTGTTTCATCCTTGGGGGCTTGGCCAGTCGTGAACCCTTGGGTGGGTTTATTGGCTAGGTACCAAAGGCCACCCTTCGTACCCCTTTAAGCATACGTAGCAGCCTCAAGCATATCGCAACTCAGTTCGAAGCCGTCCTCTCTCGCCTGGACCATCAGGAATATCACATGACGGACCCTTTTGGGCATCAGGGCGACAGCAGCTCCGCAGATCATACCGAACTAACAACTCGGGAATTGAAAATGCAACCTACATATTTTGAAAAATATTTCATGACCATAACAACTGGCCCGGATCGGGAATTAAGAATTTGACATAAGATGGGAGATCAAACTACTCCCAAAGCGTTTTCACAGATGTAAGAGATGAGCGAGAAGAAGAAAAAGCCATGATCTGCGGAGCCGCACTCGCCCTGAACTTTGCGCCGGAAACGATGGGAGTTCCAACACTCACACTCGCCACGGGACGCGATGACGAGCTTCTACTCCGAGAGCGAAGCGCCAGTTGTCTCGACATGGCAGTAGAAACGGGGGAGGAGACAAATTAGAAGAAAGAAAGTTGCAAGGGGATGAAAATCTGGGAAGATTCGGAGACAAATTGAAGGACAAGAAAATGAAATGAAAGGGGGGAAATGGCAAACCCTAGCAGAAATTAAAGAGAGATAAGGAGTTGAGTAACAGTGCCTTAGGCTGCGTAAAGAAAGAGAAGGAGTGGACGGTTGAATGCATAGTGGGGAGGAAGCATTTGAGGCGGGAGAGGAGAGTAGCAGTAACTGCCTCGAAGTGTGCAAAACCACCTTTTGTAGGTGTAATCATGACACTTTTGAAATTAGAAAATGGGGAGACACGCCGCGTGTTAGGATAAAGTCAATCGCTAGACTGTTGAGATTTTCTCAACCTAAATCATAACAAATTGGCCCAACTAATGCTAAATCTTTGGGGGAAAATGGTATTATCCTGTTCAACACGAAGGATTCAAATGCACATATGATTATCATATGTAAACACATGCAGATTTAAATAAAAATGACGAATGAAGATCAATGTGAAATAGACGGTTCCGAGGTGAATTTCCACCAATTTTGAAGGTCACCCAACTCACTAAGCTTGTAGGGAGACCTGGGGGATAATCTCAGCAGGTTTCTACTTCGGCTAGTATCACTTCCTAGACAACAGCTTAGCGTGTATCAAAATGCAAAAGAACTTACCTAGTAGATTTCTACCTAGGCATGGAACGCGAGTGATCGGATACTCAAGTCGTAGGCGACCTGGGAAGAAGGTGAGCACAAGCTGAGCAAATAGGGACCGAGTCGTGGTAGTTCCGAGATAGGGGGAAGATACCAAGATCGCAGTCCCAACAACCCGAGAAAATCGGAACAACGTGAAAAAGACAGAGGGGGATAAAAAGCAAGAAGAGAGAGAAACGAAGCACTATGATCATTTTAAATTATGGAACTAAGATTGAAATTTAGACTATTTTTCTGTATAAACATCCTTGAAATCAATAGAAATACACTTTTCTTTCTTTCGATCTGAGTTTGTGTTGCAACTTCTTTCTAATTTTGACAAGAACAACGAATTCCTGATTAAGATTATTAAATAAACTTCATTGTGGGTTTTAGCATCCACAGACTTTCCCACAACCTTCTCCAAAATAGCTTTAATCTGTTTTTTGGAAACTTCAACTCGACCACTAGTTTGGGGATGGTAAGGCTTTGCCACCTTGTGCTTCACCCTATACTTTTTCAAAAGATTTTTAAACACCTTGTTGATGAAATGGGAACCATCATCGCTTATGACCACTATTGGTATACAAAATCTGGGGAAGATCACATTCTTAAAAAAATTTAGGACTACCTTTGCATCATTGGTTGAACATGCAACCGCCTCAACCCATTTAGAGACATAATCAACATCCACCATAATGTAGCTGTTCCCAAAAGATAGAGGATTGAATGGTCCAATAAAATCGATTCCCCAATCATCAAACACTTCAACTTCCATATTTGGATTCTGAGGCATCTCATTCTTCTTTCCATTATTACCTGCTCTTTGATAGGGATCACACTTAGAGATGAAACCATGTGCGTCCTTAAACATGGTTAGCCACCATAAACCAGCCTGCAGGATATTCTGAACAATCTTAAATGTTGCAAAGTGTCCTCCATAAGAAGAACCATGACAGTGGTCCAAAATTCCCTTCACTTCATCTTCAGCTATGCACCTTCTGAATAATCCATCCGGACCCTTTTTGTAAAGAAAATGGTCATCCCAATAGTAATGATTTACTTCCCTCAGGAACTTCTTCTTTTTATAATCATCAAATTCTTCAGGTATTGCTCCACGGACCTTAAATTTAACTAAGTCTCCATACCAAGGTGCTGTTTTTGTGGTCACTACCTCTGCTTTCACATATGCACAAGTATGGATCATCATGAGCTGCTCCTCAGACATAAAGTCATCACTTGGAACTGAGTCGACAATCCTAATTCTGGATAAATGATATGCTACTCCATTCTCAGTACCTTTCTTTTCCACTATCTCCATGTCGAACTCTTGAAATAAGAGAATTCATTTTAACAGCCTCAGTTTAGTGTCCTTCTTCGCATAGATATGCCTCAGCGCTGCATGATCAGTATAGACTATAACCTTCGAACCAACCAAGTAGCTTCTGAATTTTTCAAATACGAAGACAACTTTTAGAAACTCCTTCTCTGTCGTGGCATATTTTGCTTGAGCATCATCCATGGTTCTACTAGCATAGTAGATATATGCACCTTATTATCTATCTTCTGTCCCAAAAATGCTCCACCTACGTAATCAGACGCATCACACATGATCTCGAAGGGGTAATCCCAGTTTGAAGCTTGGACTATTGGGGAAAATATCAAGGCTTCTTTGATGTGGTGGAAGGCTTTCAGACATTCGAAGTCAAACTCAAACTCAGTTTCTTTGCACAACAGCCTTGTCATAGGTCTTGATATCTTTGAAAAGTCCTTGTAAATCTTCTACAAAACCTTGCATTCCCCGGAAACCTCCTGACATCCTTCACCGTCCTTGGTGGTTGTATCTGCATCATGACATCAATTTTTGACTTGTCTACGTCCCAGTTTAGAACTTGGCTTGTTTCCTCGCACTTGGTGAGTACCTTTCACAAATTAAACAAACATGAGGAGAAAGAAGAGTCGTACACGGAAAATCATCCATGCACCTCTACCATCTCCTCAATTAAATTTGAAAAGATTGAAGTCATGCACCTTTAAAAGGTGGCAGGTGCATTGCAAAGGCCAAATGGCATCCTTCTATATGCGAAAGTACCATAACGGCATGTGAAAGTGGTTTTTCTGATCTTGAGGGTGGATAGGGATTTCAAAAAATCCACTATACCCATCGAGAAAACAGTAGTAAGGGTGGTTGGCTAGGCATTCTAACATTTGGTCAATGAAGGGTAATGGGAAATGATCTTTCCTAGATGCAGCATTCAACTTCCTATAATTGATGCACATTTTGTGACCAGTGATTGTTCGAGTTGGTACTAATTCATCCCTATCATTTTTATCACAATAATTCCTTCCTTTTTAGGGACACAATGACATGGTGATATCCAAGTACTATCTAAGATACGGTAGATAACACCTGCATCTAACAGCTTAAGGATTTCCATTTTACCAATTCTTTCAAATTAGGATTTAGACTCCTTTGGGGTTCAATGCTAGAGTAAGATTCATATTCAAGATTGATTCTATAAGTGCACAGACTAGGTGATATTCCTTCAATGTCATCAAATGAATACCCTATAGCTTTCCTAAACTTCCTCAATTCAGTCAACAGAAAATTCAACTCATCATCACTAAGTTCATCATTTACTATGACAGGATATGTGGAGTTAGGTCCAATGAAAACGTACATTAGCCCTTTGGGAAGCGGTTCCAATTCCACAAATGGTGCCTTGAGTTCATACTAGTCCTCATATGTTGCAGAATCCTTTTATGTTTGGGTAAGTAATTGACTTGGTTTTTGCTCGAGTTCAATCTACTCATCAACTGAGAAAAATTTACTTTTTGACCCTTGAATATCTTCCAATGGATCTTCATGCTTCAATGGTCCATGTGAGTCCAATATCATCTTGTACGCCAAAGATTCACTATGTAGATACCCCTTTTCCCCATTCTTGGTCAACGTGGTCTGCAGATGATCCTCCTCATTAATCGCTTCCAACAATTCATCAGCGAGTTGATCCATCTCTTGGATGTAGAATATCTCCCTTCTGCAGTTGGCTTCTTCATCACTTCCTAAATATCGAATGTCATCTTCAGATCCTTACCCATATTTAGTTGAATCTTCCCTTGTAGAACATCAATAACAGCCACAGCAGTGGCTAAAAACGGTCCACCCGGAATCAGAGGATCTCTAGGCTCCTCACTCATATCTAAAACCAAAAAATCGGTTGGGGTCTTAGCTACTCCAACCTTCACAGGAAAGTTTTCAAGAACTCGATGTGGAATTCTTACTTATCTATCTGCAACTACAAGAGAGATAGTGCAGGATTTGAAATTATTGAAGCCTAACTTCCTAGCAACTGATAAAGGCATAAGACTAATCGATGCTCCTAGGTCGCACAAGCACTTGTCGAATAACAAAGGACCTAGAGAAAATGGTAAGGTAAATGATCATGGATCTGATAACTTCTTTGGGATTGAGGTTCTTGTGATAATTGCACTGCACTCTTCACTTAGAACTACCATTCCTTGAATTCATTTTTCTATTTTGGTGATAACATCCTCCAAGAACTCCTTGTATGGAGGCATCAGAGTGATTGCATCAAGAAGCGGTACCTTAATTTTAGTGTCCTTCATATACTACTCAAATACCCCCTTGTACTTCACCATGATTTCCTTCTTGTATATGGAAGGAAATATCAATCTCGGAACATATGGTGATGGTATGAAGGGGTTTTCCTTCTTCTAAGTATCATTTGGTTTCTCAATTGATATTGGTTTGACATTGTCAACTGGTGGTAACTGTTTAAGCTTTGGAGAGTCAATTTTTACAGGTTCTTCGTCTTCAGATTCAGGTGGGTTCAATTCCTCCCCAACTTAGATAACACTGTGCTCAGTGTCAAGAACTGGAGCTTTTCGTGTTGGTAACTTTGTCCCACTCTGTAAGGTGATAGCGTTGACATGTGCAAAGTCCTTTGGATTCTAAACAAATTTCCCAGGGAGGTGAGTTGTCGGCTTTGGTGCAGAAGATGAGACACCCATACTCTCCATATACTTGACCTTAGATTTCAAAGCATCAAACTTTCAATGGAAGTCATTGTAAGAGTAGTCCATTTGTGTTTTTAATTCAGCAAACTTCTGCTAAGTTTCCATAACTCTGTTAGCTTGACCGTGGAGAATTTGCTGCAACATTGCTTCAATGTTGAAAGGTGGAGCTTGATGTTGGTTAGGGATAAAACCAGGAGGGGCACCAACTTGTTGCTGCGAGTGCTGCTAATAACCACCCTGTTGGTGTTGCTTTGGAATGAAACCACGATTCTGAGCATAATTGATGAATGGTTGAATATTCTTTTGTGGTTGTGGTGGATAAACTTAATCCTGAGGGTTTGCCACGTTTTTGCTACGGTAGGAAAAACCAGGGTTGTTGAAGTAATTGATGAAACCATTGTTAAATCCACCCTTATTCTGAACATAGCTGATCTCCTCAAGTTTGCCATATCTGAGTTTGCTCTTCATCACTGATGAAGTGAACTGTTGATGCTGATCAAGAAGGAGCTTATCTCACTTATCAATCAATGCCTTTATGTCTAGCCGAGACTTGTCATCAGAATCAACACCACCTATAGGAGTGTGATCATAATCCTTATTGTAAATCCCATCAGACTAAGCGAGATTTTCAACCAATTCCCATCCATCGTTGACATTCTTGTTCAAGAAGTTATCGTTGCTAGCGGTATCAACAAGCATCCGGATTCAGGGTGAAGCACCACGGTAGAGAGTGCTAAGCAAATACTCCTTGATAAATATGTGAAGAGGACACTGCAACGTGAAACCTTTGAACTGCTCATAGGCTTCAGAGAATGTTTCAATATTCTTTTGTGCAAAGCCAGAGATTTTGTTGCGCATTCGAGCAGTGCGTGAAGTGGAAAAAAACTTAGCAAGGAAAGCCCTCTTGCAGTCTTTCCAGGAGGTGATAGTGTTTTGAGGAAGAGGAGAATGTGGTGGGCTTTGTCACCCAAAGAGAAAGGGAAAATTCTAAGTTTGAAAGCGTCCTCACTCACCCAATTTATCTTCGTGAGACTACAGAGCCTGTCAACTCATCAAGATGTTCCAGAGGGTCCTCCATGGGTAGCCCGTGAAACTTGTTCGCTTGAACCATGGCAATCAAACTATGCTTGATCTCAAAATTGCTTTTGTTCACAGCTGGTGGAGCAATCCCATGGCATTGTGTGTGAGTGCTGGGTGCATCACCAGCCCCAATGGTACGTGTAATGTTCGGGTTAATGTTGTTCTCCATTTGCAAATCCAATCTCCGTAAATGTTCCAAGTGTTCTTGTTCGCGTCGTGCTTGAGAGTATTCTCTTTCAAGGACACGAATGTCATTAACAATTGGTATTCAGTCAGTAGGCCCTCTGCTTCTCAGGTTCATACACAATGATGCAAATACCTGAAAACAAAGCAAACAAAATGAGTATGTAAGTAGTAACGAACTTGATCTCAATAAATCCAAAATCCAGAATGTCCCAAACAAACACCCAATTGGCAACAGCGCCAAATTGATAGTAAGGTTGTTACTAGTTCAATTCCTATCACACTATCATGTCATTGTAGTATAAATAGGTAGCCATCCAGGTGTGTTATTAACCACTCTAGATGCATAAACATGAAAGCTAACAAGCATAAACAGAAAGAAAGAGGTAAACAACAAGTAACTTAAAAACAGGGAAGAAAATGACACTAGAATGCAATCAGGAAAAATAATTCCTAAGAATGGAGGTAAATGACTAGTGTTCATCCTTGAACTATCTAGGTGTCTAACATGCCTCAAACAATAGCTATCCCTAGACGACATATTCATAAACAACCAAATCCAGTTCCTTGACAGATGATCTCAAGCTAGGTAGTATCCAGACCTAACTGTCGTTAACGGAACTCTACCTAGCAGGCATGAATCACAATATGCTTGAGCCAATAAACACCCTAGCCAATAAATCTCTGAAATCACCATGATCAGCCATTTCATCGAACACTTTTCGGGTGCTGAAATGCTTAAGTTCATATTTCAATTGTTCATAAAGAAATAAGCATTAAGATTAATGAAACAAAAGGGATTTATAAACAATCAAAATTAGACACCTAGGAGGAACAAGGGTTCATCACTAACTTATCCCATCCTTAGAAACTTGGGTAACTACTCACAATACATGGTTACTACGAAATAAGGAAAACCAGTAAACATAACTTATAAACAAAACATCATGATCAAAAGTAAACTCTTAAAAACAGCAAAAACAACAAATCCAATAATCATAGAATGATGATCAAAAGCTGAAAAATCAGAAATCATAAGGAAATTATCAAGAACAGTAAGAACATAAACCCAGAAAAACCATGGTGGTTGAAAACAGCAAGAACACAAACTTTTTAAAAATGAAGATCAACTCAGAAAAACAAGATTAAAGGCATAAAATAGAAGATCAACATGCATCAGATAATCTTAACCCTAAAACTAAGCAAGAATCAGTAGCAAAACATGAAGAAAATGAGGAAAATAGGTTTGATCATCAAGAACATTCTTAAACAAAAACAGAGAGAAAAGCATAAAAATAAACCTAAGACAAAAGCTAAAAATGGCAAAAAGAAAGGCTGCCCCGAAATGGAGGTGTGTTTAGGGCTTATATAGTGGTCTTAAGAAAGCCCTAAAATCGCTAAAACACAAACGATAAAAAGTCTTTAATGATTCTTCTCTGGTTCGTACAAGAACATTCTAAAACTGCTTTGATCGAGCTGGGACTTGGTGTCACATTGTCGTCAAGCCGAGATGATCGAGTTGAAAAGCCGGGTTGATCGAGTGGCTTTTGATCAAGGTAGCTTCGGGTGATGCAGCTGGGCTAGATAATATCAAGGGAGCTTAGGCCTATGAATGCAACATGTTGATATCTAAATGACCCAAAAATGATGGTAAATGACCTTGTAAAATATGTAAAATACAGAGACATCAAGAGTTCGTACATATACATATACTCGTATACTCCCATGTTTAAAAATATCTGCATTCGTGTACTCGATATCTTTGCAACTTTTCTTCAATAAGAAAAACAAATTCTAATATAACAAATTTTGGCACCTTCTTACGATTCATTTAAAAACGCCCAAGTAAAAATAAATCGGACCACCCCTGTGTGACATTTTGCGAAACAGCTATCTTAAAAAAAACTCGAAAACAATTTACGAAATGAATTTCACAAAATTAAACTTGGAAACATTTTACATAACAGCTTTCGTAAAAGTAAACTCGATAACATTTTGCAGAAAAACTTTCGTAGCATTAAGCTCAACAATATTTTACGATACAACTTTCGTAAAAATCAATAACGCATACAAAACGACTCTCGTTAACAAAATCAAGTGAAGTTCCAAACATAAACGACAATTTTGGCTACGGACATCCGCAAACAGACCAAAACGTTTTTCTAACAAAAGGTTAAAACAAAACTCTTACAGCATCGCTAAAACATCTTCAAGCCCTAAAACATTTCGAGCATGAAATGCGGCATATAAAAAATCAATCTTCAGCATCACGAGACGTCGCAAATGCTGAATAACAATTTTTCGAAAAAGATACCTTCCTCGATGAAAACACCATCTTGGAAGACAAACAATCATATTCACTAGCATCTTCTCAAATTCACATCCTTTGTTAAAACTCAATACGGTAGCACCAACTGTTGTGTTTGTTGCTGATTACAAAAAAATTTCGAAATCGCACAAATGCAGTCTACACAGACTTCATAATTAAAACGAGCAAACACTCACTCCTCTATCAAACCTGTCTATTGGCCCCGACGGATCAGTTCTCACACATCCGACACAATGATAACATCGCTATAAAAACATAAATTTTGGTTAGCACTTCCAAACGACTTAAAAATTGTCTTCGGACAGATGCTTGGTTCCTAATCGATGTGAGGCTATCGCAGTTTCCAATTTTGAAACAGAAACAAGTTGAAATTGTAAATGGGATAAGTAAGCCGTGACAGTCTCCGCAACCCCTAAAACTGAGAGTAAACCTAGGTCTTACCCTAAACCTATCACACTAGTCTCCAACATCTTTAGACATGGTATCAAAAATTGATACAAGATCCCTAAACTTGTCTACTCGCTCACACACGCAAATCCACATAACTCGAAAATTAGATTTTCTGAAAAATTACACCCAAAACATATAAGCTAAACATAGAAAAAAATCAGTGAACGGAATACGAATTGATACTCGTATTTTTGTCTCGACAACTAAACCATATACTCGCACAACATAATCCATTTTATAAAATCTGCAAGGGAACTGGGATTTAGAGCCACCTACGGCCAATCCTGGCAAACTAAAAATGGTCACACTCGACCAAAATCATAACCTAAATAGGGAACATACTCCCTTTATACATAAACTTGCGCTCCTCGCGAGTCACACTAAAAAAATCCAGAACACGACCGCCGCGTCGTCATACCGCAAGTAGCGGTCCTAACTTATTCTGAAACATAGGTAACAGGAATCAGAGCCCAAAATTCCCAAATCTTCTCATCAATGAGAGATATCAAAGACTCTATGTTTTCACGTCTCTTCATATAACTTGGAATATTTTCCATCTCGGTATTATAGGAATAGTTGGGATGTTCGGCATACCACAAGGCATCCACAAAACCACGACACTTACGAACTTCTCAAAGGACCAGTACACTTGCTTAAACTGATCTTTTGGTCCAATCTAGTCGGATAAGACAAAGTCTAATCGCCCACGACAAAGTCTTGTCGCCCACGATGAAGGCTAGTTGCCCACGAGAAAGTCTGGTCGCCCACGAAAAAGTCTGACCGTCCACCACAAAGTCTGGTCACCCACAACAAATTCTAGTCGCCCACGATGAAGTCTGGTAACCCACGACGACAAAGTCTGGTAACCAACAAAGAAGTCTAGTTGCCCACAATGAAGTCTGGTCACCCAAGATGAATTCGGGTCGCTCACGATAAAGTCTGGCTGCCACCACGAAGTCTGGTCACTCACAATGAAGTATGGTCGCTCACGATGAAGTTTGGTCGCTCACGATGAAGTCTGGTCGCCCATGACAAATTCTGGTCACGAACAACAAAGTCTAGTCTCCCACAACAAAGTCTAGTCCCCTGCGATAAAGCTTCAGACTTTTAAGCCATCGATTCCGCCTAACTTACTTAACTAATATCTCGCAAGAACACTTTAATGATTCTTACGAGCTGGGGGGCTAACTGTTGGTGTCCAAAACGGTCACAATGAAATCGATGTATAAAAACCATCGTTGAAGTAATCGCACGATCCGAATATCAAACTGCACTAGTCGAATCATCTCGATCAAATGAAGAACATGTGTTACTTCCGAAAGACCATAAGGAATATATTTTGGAAGAATCAGATAACAATCATAAAACCGCTAAGCTATTATCTCTATTCTCATTTTTCCTTAGTTGAGAAGTTTATGACGAGGCTATCGGGGGTTTCCTATCACTAAGGTTTTAACGAGGCAAGATAATTCGCTTACATCCAGTATCAGGGTTGAAACTAGCATACTCAATATTAATGTCTGAGAAATACGAAATATCTTGAGACATAAGTTTCAGAACAACCAGGAGAAATCATAATCCCCTAAACAAACACTTTGGCCACGAATCTTACCATTTACGGACAACATGTTTACGTATGCACAGTACACGTTTAAGAAAGTATGTTCAACATGTTTACATTATGCGTTCAACACGTTTACAGTACACGTACACGCTCAAGTTAACTAGATACGTTCGACGCATACATTCAGCTTGCCAATTGGCGAGTTGGACCTCACAAACAAGTTCAGCATACCAGTTGGCGAGCTGAATGACCACTCTTCGGTAAAATTGTCGTAACTTTTGATTGCGGAAATGGATGGAATTGAAACCACTTCCATAAGGAATCGAACTAACGTGGATATGTTGTGTCAAAGTTTCAGCCTCATCCATCCATAGGAACATCTTCAAACATTGCTAAACTTCTGACCCTTCTGTCACTCTCTGCAACACGAACTCTAAACGCACAATCAGCTCGCCAACCAGTGAGCTGAATCTTGCAAATTCAACTTGCCAGTTGGAGCATTGATTTTGGTTTTGAACCTCTCGTCTCTTGTTTCATATCATTCCGAGGTTCTGTTGGAATTCTAAAACTAAAATCATAAAACCTTTTCTCTCTGTATAAACGTCGAAGTCATCGTGTAAACGGTAAACATCACGATTATACATTTATTCCTTGCGATTTGCAGACTTATCATGAAATCCTTTCGTATAATTTTCAATCGTATAAAACGATGACGACTATCTTAAAACACCAATGATTATCTCGACTATACGATCAAAAGTATCATTCTCTGAATTAGTTGTGAGAATGTATTCAAGCCATTTAATCATACGAAGCGGTAACAGCTAACATGTTGCAAAGTCTGTATCGGATCATCGTACGAAAGACCGATTCTCTGATAGGAATCATAAAATTTCCTAAACCGCATAACAGCTCGGTGAGGCCTAAAATGCGATAAATGCCCCGCTTGTAATTATAGGTGAGAATTCGGCCCAAGTACGATGACGGTCACAACTGGTTCCGCAAGCCATTAAGAAATGGAAGGAATGCATAAAAGAATGTTTCCGGAGGAGAAAAGGAAGATGCAGAAGAATCATAGACCGAAAATAAATGCGGACCAACCCTGAAGCCTATATAAGAGAGATGAGGACGAAGAGATGAGAGACATTCAATTCTTGGCACAACAAAATTTAGGGCTTTAGAATATTTTCTGCATTTGTTAGCGAGCTGCGACTCATTTAGGTTTACTAGTCTTAGGTGTTCGTACTATGGAATTCTCCAAAAGCTCACGTAGCTGAGGCTTATCACCTGTTGTAATGCAGTCATACGCACATTCGGAATAAGACCACTTTAGCCCTCTTTTTGTGTTTGAATTTGCCCTTGTATTTTACTGTTTTCGAATTTCTGATCTTTCCGCGTTTTGACTCACAGAAATATGGGATCTCTGGAAAGTTAGAGTGCACTCTGATTTTGTTAACTAACGGAAATCGACAGTGCAAATCTTGGTTCCCACATTAGCCATTTCATGTCCACTGGTTAAGTCTAACGTTTGGACTCCCCCCTTAGTCATATCTGACCGTATGTCCATGAATTTCCAGAAAGGAACTAAGTCCTTTCAGCTCTTTCCATTGCCAACTTGCAGATTTTTCCTTGGCTATGGACCATCCCATGAACTAGTGAAGTTTGGCGACATGATATGCATCCGCGTCTTCGTCCAAAGTATCGGACTGTTCCCTGAATTCCAAGTTATTTATCTCGGCTTCGTTCTGTTTTGTTTCCTCATTGAAAGGCGGAAGGTTGTCAGTGTTTTTGAACGTTGCGATAGGAGTGGTTTCGTCAGGATTTTGTTCTGACAGTTCCTTTTGCGTGTTTTGCGCATCTTTATGACAATTATAAAGAACGATAAATTAATCACATAGATGAGGTAATCCTCAGTGTTTAGGCTAACCATTATCATTTTATACGATTAAATTATGTACGAAGGGATTTTACGATTCTTTCAAAAATAATTGAGAATAATCCTATGGATAGGATAACTTTGGTGTTCAAGCTAATTGCTAGCCTTTATACAATTAATTTGGAGTTTACATGAAAGGGATGAGTTTTGCAATTTTTATCGTAGACTTCCAGACAAAACTAGAAACGATACAAAATGAGAGATGACTTTTCCGAGATATGGTTTACTCGCCCATGAGCGAGGATAACGTGAACTTTTGTGGTTCTGCTCGCCCTGAGTGATTATAGCGTATGCGGTTCTGCTTGCCCATGGGAGAACATTCATGGTGGGCGAGCAGAACATGTGTCGTTTAGCTCGCCCGTGGCCGAGAAGAATGTGTGTTGTTCATCTCACCCATGGGCACGCGGAATGTGTGTTGCTCATATCGCCCATGCGCGAGCAGAACATGTGTCGTTCAACTCGCTCGTGGGTGAGTAGAACCACATGTTCTGCTCATTCGTGATTGACTAGATTTTGAGCCAAAGCATTTTTCTGGAGATCATGGTTTCTTTTTGTTGTTTTGAAATATATCCCTTTAGATCTTTCGTATTTCACGGCTCGGTTGGTTTGATCCGTTGATCGGGATACAATGGCTATGCAGTTAGGTATTTTGGATTGAATGATTAACAGTTTAACGATGGGGTTTGATGATTTTCATATTATGGTAATGTCCTTCCCACTTTATGCAAAGCTTTCCTGAGCGATATTCCTTGGTATTGTTGAAGGTGTGCTCGAGGACGAGGTCGCATTCCGAAAAGATTTTACTATGAATGCTTTTGTTGTTATGTCTGCTTGCTGCTTATTGGTAGTTTTAAATTCATAGTAGAGATTGGTCTCTCTGATTCCCCCCCCCCACCTCTTTAAGTTTATCGTGTAGTATTACGTCCTTTAGGTTGATGAGCTCGTAGATATTGAGTCACCCTAGGCTGTAAACGTTTTCCTCGATGGGAACCATGGCTTCGACTCCATAAGCCATTGAGAAAAAGGTTTTGTTTGTTGCTCGTCAGGGTGTAGTGCAGTGTAACTAGAGGACTCCTTCGAGTCCGTCCGCCGATAGGCCTTTCTTCTTTTCTAGTCTCTTTTGATCCCATCGACGATCATATATTGGTGGCTTCAGCTTTTCCATTTCCTTGTGAGTACCTTGACGTTGAATGATTGAGGCGTATTTTCCACCTTGAGTATAAATTTTCTAATTTATGGGAGCAAAATTGAATGTTGTTATTTTTGATGATTTTGTAGGGTAGACCATGCCGGTAAATGATATATTCCCAAACAAAATTTTGTACTTTGCAGTCCGGGGTTTTGGAGAAGGCCTTGGCCTCGACCAACTTTGTGAAGTAATCGGTCATGATGTTGAGGAATATTTTTCCATGGGATGTTGGCAAAGGTCCAACTATGTCCATCACCCATTGCATGAAGGGGTAAGGTGATATTGATGTTCTAAGAAGCTAGGTGGGCTATTGACTATTTGGAGCATGACGCTATCATTATTCACACTTTAACGCATACTTATTGTAGTCGGCCATCATAGTCGGGGGTAGTTTCGTGAAGAAATCGACGAGTACTTGTGATTTCACACTCGTCTTACTTCTAAAGTCGATCTCATATTAGCTAAGTTTGATTACCCATTTAGCCATTCTCCCCAACTGGCTAGGATTGTGGAGGATTGTTTGGAGTGGTTGAGCCGTTAGCACATCGATCGAGTGTGATTGGAAGTAAGGTCAGAGCTTCCTCACATAAATGAAGGTGGCGTATGCTAGCTTCTCCAGTGTTGAGTATAGTATTTATGTGCCATCCAGTGTCTTTCTTACGTAATAAATGGGTCTATTTTACCTAGATCTTCTCTTACCAATACGCCAATAACAGTCGGGGTTGAGACTAAGATATAGAGTAACGGGATTTCTCCATCTTCTAGTTTAACTAGGATCAATGGCAAGGATATATATTTTTATCTCGTTGAAAGACTCTTCCCACTTATCATTCCATTCGAACCTCTTGTTTCCTCTTAGAAGTTGGTAAAAGGGGAGGCATCAGTTCGTCAAACTTGATATGAATCAGTTGAGAGCGGCGATGCCTCCTATTAGTCCCTGGACCTCCTTTGTGTTTGTTGGTGATGGTAATCCGATGATAGCCTAAAAAATTTAAGGACTGGCCTCTATGCCGCGCTGGGTGACGATGTAAGGCAATAATTCACTCGATGTCACGCCGAAAGTTCATTTGGTGGGATTGAGTTTCATTGTGTATTGGTTCAGGATGGCGAATCAAGATCGGAGATGGCTGACATGATCAATGCTTGATAGAGATTTGACGAGCATATCATCGATGTAGACTTCCATCATGATTCCATGTTGGTTGGCGAACATCCTATTTACCAATCTTTGAAAGGTAACCCCTGCATTTTTAAGCCCAAAGGGAATGACCTTATAGTAATAGGTTCCTCTGCCAATGATGAAGGCGAGTATTTTTTGCGGTCGTCGGGGTGCATCACTATCTGGTTATATCCCAAGAATGAATCCATGAAGGAGATTAATTAGGTCCCGACGGTCCATATGCAGAAGAGGATATCTATCTTTGGAGAAGGCTTTGTTTAGGTATGTGAAGTTAAGCACACTCTCCATTTCCCATTCGTATTATTTACTATGACGAGGTTCGCTAACCATTCTAGATATTTTACTTTGGCGATGGATCCCGCTTATAGTAATCTCTTGACCTCTTTATTCACGGCGTGAGTCTTCTCTGGTCCCAAATTCTTTCTCTTCTAGTTGATTGGATTGAACGTTGGGTTGACATTCAATTTCTGGCATGTGATACTCGGGCCAATCCCTTTCTTTGATTCCATTGACCATGAAAATACCAAGGTGTTCTTTTTACGAAGGCGGTCAGTTCTTCTTTTACATTTTCGTCGAGCTCTGGTCGATCCCTACACAATTTTTGAGGTTGTTATCCTTGATCACTACCTTGTCGATTTGTTTCCACGCATATTTTTTCTTCTTTTTTGGGGGAAATCTGATCGTTTTGAGCTCCCTAAATGTAATTTCTATAATTGGGATTTGTTTGCACTTTGTGCTCGCATATAAATCAAGTCTTAATCGCTTACTGGTTTCCTCTAATCATAATTATTCCTTTTATAGTTGGGATCTTAATACATTGGTGATGTATGGACACAATTGCTTTCATTGCGCTCAGCCATGGCGTCTCCAAGATTGCGTTGAATACTGGATGCTTATCGACGACCTGAAATTTCGTGATCGTCATGTCTTCCTTATGAACATCGGTAGCTTTACTGTTCCAAACCGGTTAGTGATTACGTCGATTCTTTTATCTCGTCTTCTCTGACCTCCATTTTGGATAGCATGCGTTTGAATATAATATTAACTTAGCTACTAGTTTCGACGAGGATTATTGTCACTTCTTAATTTCTTGTGACGAGTTCTTTCACGAGGAACGTTGTGTGGATTGATGACTTTCATGGAATCATTGCTTTTGAATTTGACAAGTTCATTTCTCTTTGGTTTGTTTTCCGATCCTCTATGCGTGTTGAGGACCAGCTGCTTGGATTTCCTTGCTGATCGGAACGAGTTGTCATTATGACGTATTCCCCCCCCCAATGATCGCGTTGATTCTGCTTAGAGGATTTGGGATACATCAACCTCTCCTGTCATCTACGTTTCTCTAAGGGGGATCCATATCTTCTTCGACTACCCGCCACTCGAGTTCGGTTACGTTGGTTGCGAGGTTGGTTAGATTTATAGTTTGGGATCATTCCCTCTAATCCCTTGGTGGGTACTGGTCTGTTCGTCGCTATTCGTTCAATCCTTGTTGTTTGCTATACTTCATAAGGAACACGTCCTTCAGGTGGCGGCAGTCTGCGATGCTATGACCCTGCCGATTGTAGAAATCGCAGAAGGCGTTTCTATCCTCATTTTGCTTTGGAGCAGTTTATATTTATTCTTCTTAGACGTATAATTTTTGTGATTCAATATTCTCTTATTTTTCCTTCAAATTTTGTGTTTTAACATGCTTACTGGCCATTGCCGCTTGTTCCTCCTCCATTTTGATAAACATGTTGGCTTGGTGAAGGGCATCTTTGAGGATTTGCGGTTGATTTAATAGCAACTCTTCCCTAAATCTGGATTCATACCAGAGTGCATTTATGAGCGCGGTAATGGCTGCTTCGTTGGAAATCGCCACCTTTGAGACCACTTGCTTGTATTGCTCAATGAATATCCTCAAGGGCTCTTTGTGACCCTAGCTGAGGGACCAGAGGTTGGCGGTTGACGTTCTCTTTTCCATGAACATGGAGTAGTGCTTGAAGAATGCTATAGATAATTTTTGAAAGTTATCTATAGATCTGGCTTCGAGATGGGAAAACCATGAGAGAGCAAGACCGCTGAGGTTCTTGACGAATAATTGATAGAGGCCAGCGTCCCTTACCTCGTATGTGAATTGGGCACGTCCCATCGCGATTGTGACCGCAATCATGTAATGAGTTGGGTTGGCGTTTCCTTAGAACATAGGGAAATTTATTTTCCCCGTATGTTTTATGCGGGTCTTGGTGATACACTTTGTAAAAGAGGATCTCTGATTTTCTTTGACAACTAGCCCGATCTCGGCATCGAGCTCGTAGCTCGATAAACGAGGGAGCTCATTTTTCGGAGCTGGGTTTTCAGCATTTTTATTTCTTCGCTGTGTTCGATGGGTTTCTAGGAGTTGAAGGTGTTTTCATATTGAGGGTTTAGCAAAAAATAGTCAGGTTATCCAAGGTTGGTGGCGGGGTTTCCATAGAAGCGAAGAGGTTCCAGTTAAGAGTTTCAAGCTCAGTGCGGCATAGGTTGGCCGTTATTACTACTTTGAACTTTGTCCTTAGTTGTCGTGATTCCTTTTCCTGGTCGTCGCGATGATACAACAAAGATTGATTGGATTCTTCATGCTTTCTTATCCTCTGGATCTTATTCATTGGTGTATGCTCGACATGCTGGTCGCCGACGACTTGTTGGGTCTAGTCTGCTGCATGGTTGGAAATGTACTGGACTAGGACATAGTCTTCATGTTGATTCTGGTTTTCCAGGTTTGTTCGCGGTTCCTTTCAAAAGTGTTCCCAGTAGAGTCGCCAATTGTTGAATCAAAGGTCAAAGACTCCTTAATTTGGGTTCATCTTTGAGAAGGAAGTAATTACAGAATAAATGAGGACTTTCAAAGATCAGATAATCTTAAGGTGTAACAATTATTATGTTTTTCTCTAAGGATTTTCTCTCTAAATTTTCTCTCTAAAATTCTTGGATCCCCCCTTTAGTGATCCCGACATCTTTTATAATGCTCCTTCTATCGGAATCATAAAGCTATGGGGAGTGGTTGAGCTATTATGGCGTCTGTTCGGCGCGTCCTATCTTTAGTTTATAGATCTACTATAAATGTTCGGCAATGAGATCTATAAGTTTACTATTCATATTTGATGGTCGAACTCGCAGGTTTACTGTTCAGGTGCGGTGATAACTTCATGGGTCTATCATGGGTTTCATCCTTAATGGGCTTAAATTGTCTTGATGTTTCTTGGACCCTGAACATGGGTGTCGAACCCATACCCAACATACACTGAGGCATAGTAACCCTAAACTCATAGATACACAATATGTCAATTGAGAAAAGTATGTTAAAGTCTCTCTATACCCCCCCCCCCCCCCCCTCTAAGTTGGAGAATGTAAGTTGTGAATGCCCAATTTGTTGATAAATGTCTAGAACTCGGCTTGCCCCAATGCCTTTGTTAGAGTGTCTGCGAGTTGATCTTTTGTAGAAACATGTTGAGTATGAAAAACCCTGCAAAGTATTTCTTCACATACAAAATGGCACGTGATTTCAAGTAAGAGTTGCTTGAGCCATCTGAGTTCTTCAGTAACCGTGTTCATGGCCCTATACCCCACTTCAGCCGAGGAGCGTGAAATGATGTCTTATTTCTTTTTCTTTCAAGATATTGAGGAATCACCAAGTTGAACAAATTAACCCGTTAGGGACGTACGAGTCAAAGGACATGCATCTTAATCTGAGTCGCACCATCCAATAAAATGAAAAGGTTAATCAACTTGTAAAAGAAAACCTTGACCAATATTTCTCTTTAAGTATCGTACCACCTTCAAGCTGCTAACCAATGGTCTTGACGTGGAGAATGCATGAATTGAGAAAAAATGTGTACGGCATAAGTGAGATCAGGTCGTGTTGCTAGAAGATATATAAGTCTCCCAACTAGTCTTTGATATTGTTGTGGGACTTCTAAAACCGGACTTGTAGCTAAAGACAGCCGATGGTTTTGATCTATCGGAGAACTAACTGGTTTGCAGCCCAATAAACATGTTTTGTGACAATATCAATAACGTATTTCCTTTGGCATAAGTATATGACTTCATCACTTCTAACGACCTCCAAACCCAAGAAGTGCACACCCAAGTTTTTCATGTGGCAACAAGTAGACAGGTAGTCCTTGAAAATCTATATTTCTTTTGGAGAATCACTTGAGATTATCAAATCATCAACATAGACCAATATACGCAAATAATAGCCTTTTCATGAGATAACATAGAGAGAATAATCCGACTTTGTTTGAGTGAAACCGTAGGTAATAAGATCATGAAACGGTTTGGCAAACCAACCTCTCGGTGCTTTTTTGAGACCATGTAATGACTTCTGAAGATGACATACACAATTTTATGTTGTAGAAGAGAAACCTTGGGGGTATTTTGATGTAGAATTTGTCATTTAATTCATCATATAGAAACGCGTTGTGGACGTCCATTTGGTGAATATCATGACGTTTCTTTGCTGCAAAATCAAGAAAGACACGTACCGTTGTCATTTTTTCCACGAGTGAGAAAGTGTCAGTGTAATTGTTATCCTCCTTTTGATGATTCCCAAGAACGACTAGACGTGCTTTATGTCGTTGAGTTAATCCATCAAATTTTGAAATTCCCATTTTGTGCCAAGAGCCTTCTTTCCAAGAGGTAACTATGTTATGTCCATATTTGATTTTTTTGCAAGGCAGAGATTTCATTGTCCATTTCGTCATGCCACACAATATGTAACATGGCTTCCGTATATGATCTTGGTTCAACATGAGTAGTAAGAGAAACCATGAAACAACGACGCTTGGGTGAAAATTTGTCAAATGAGACATAATCTGAGAGAGGATACAGCGTACGTGAAGGATGCAGAGTGTTGAGGAGAGAGGGAGAAAGGGTTGAGAGACAATAGCAGGACCAACAATGTAATCACGGAGGTGAGCATTTGGAACACGTTGTCTCTTTCTGTGTTCTCTCGTAACTGACCGAGAGACATTAGAAGTTGACGATTGTGATAGGAGTGTGTTTGTAGCAGTTGTTGCTGGAGGCACAGGAGACTGTGGTATCACATGAGATGTTGGTGCCATAGGAGACTGTGGTATCAGAGGAAATGCTGGCACGTGCCATATGAGACTGTGGTATGATGTTCTCGGGTGTGATAGAGAAGTATCTTCAACAATACCCAAAATAGGGGATGTGATGAGATGATGTTGAAGCTATGTTGAACTTGTACTAGTTGCAAAAGGAAAGTGAGCTTCATCAAAGACAACATCATGAGACACAATGAACTTCTCATGTTCAATATCATATAATTTCCATACTTTCTTGTCGAATGGATATCCAAGAATAACACAACGGCGACTTCGAGAAGCAAACTTGTCGCCTTTGTGATTAATGTTGTGGGTGTAAGCTAAACATCCGTAGACACGTAGGTGCCTGTAAGACGGTAGCTTGACATAAATTTTTTCAAATGGTGATAAACCATTAAGGACAGAGGATGGAGTTTGGTTTATAAGATACCTAGCTGTAAGGACATATTCTCCCCAATTTGCTATAGGTAACTTAGCTTGGAAACGTAATGCACGAGCGATATTGAAAATATGTTGGTGTTTACTTTCCGCTTGTCCATTTTATTACGGCGTATAGACGCAAGAGGTTTTATGTATCATACCATTTTTTCTAAAAATGAAGTTAGATATAAAAAACTATGTTTAACTGTCTGATCGAAACTTCTTGATCTTCTTTGAAAATTGCAGTTTTATTATTTTTTATAAACTCGGAAAAAAATCTGGAACCTGCTTTTTATCAGCAAACTAATACAACCATATTTCTCTTGATTGGCCATCAACTAGTGTCAAGAAATATTTTGAACCTCAAAACGCAGTTGTATGATATGGTACCATAAATCAACATGAATCATATCAAAAAACTTATTTCAATTGTTACTACTGTTTAGACAAATTTGACGTGCTTTTTTGGCTCTCAAGAACACATCAGAAGTCTGAAGAGCTGAACTACTATGAGAAGAAAAACCAGAAGCTAGATAAACTATTCCGGTAACCCGAGGGGATGGATTTCCTAAGCGACGATGTAGCAAAGATAAGTCTGCAACAACTGTCGTTTGTAAAGCAGCTACAGTGTGTATTCTTTGAAACCGGTACAGCCTCCTCCCTCTCTTTCACCCACTCTAATCAGAGGTACGGTGCTGTATATCAAAAATTGACCCATTAAGAATTTGTTTGTAACAAATTGGCCAAATGACATGTATTCATATGGAATCCAGGTAGGTCTAAATCCAGGAATGTCATAAACAGGGGAGATAGAAAGAGTTGGTGTTAATCGAGCTTGCCCTTGTGGAGAAGAAAGAACATTCTCTTGGGCTGGAAAAAGAACAGAGACCGGAGCAACAATATGAAGATATTCGAGAAGATCGATGCGTCTGGTCATATGATATGTTGCTCCAGTATCTAAAATCCACTCATCATCATCCATCTTACCACTCAATTTATCGTTGCTTTCCCATTATTAATGACCCTCTGAATGAGATGCCATTGTTCATCAGTAATCCCACATAAACCTTGGGGGTCCCTATCTGTAATATAAAAAGAATCAACAGCAGCAGTATTGGCAGTGAGAACCTGTGTCATGTTTGCTCTTGGGTTTTGTCCTTTTGGTCGTTCCTTGCTAGTAGTTTACAGTTTCCTTTTTTTTCTCCCCACCAGTCAAGAAAACTAATGACATTAAAGCAAATGGAAGATTCATGTTCAATTTTACCACAAGCATAACATTTCCGAGAAGGATAACGATTACCAAGACAAGTTCTGTAAGTTGATAAGTTGCTTTGCTGAGAAGCTTCATTGAAAGGCAGTGAGGAGCGATTTGAAATGTGCATGAAGGAAAATTAAGACGCGAAGCTCATGACTGAAGTTTTCGAGGACAAATTGATTGTAGAGTTTCATTTTGTGCAACTATTTGGTAAATGGTGTCAAGATCTGGAAGAGGAGGGATGGCACAGTTTGAGATCTTATGACACCATGAATAGAATCGCCGAGGCCTGCTAAGAAATCGTAAATCAGTAATGTCTCAATTTCCATATCCCTTGCAGTATTGAGATCAAAAGTACATTTCCCACATGTGCAATGTTTCGATACCATACAATTTGATATTCCATTTGAAAGTTTGGTTAAACGACCAAATTATTCGTCAATAGACGAACCATTATCCTTGCAAATGGCAAGAAAATTACAGAGTTGTTAAAGACATGCACCAATTTTAATGGAAAAATGTTTCTTGATGATTTCCCAAAGATCTTTGGTGACAAGGAAGTGGTTATTGGCTGTCGAGTCTTCAAATTCAGGAGAATCAGTAGCCGGTATGAGTAGAGTACCATCAAGGAATCCGAACTCTTTGCAAGAGCTAAGTGCGATCCGTAGGCTAAGAGCCCACTCATCGTAATTGATGCCACTAAGGAGTGGATGGGAGCATTCTCTACAGTCATTGTGAATGCCCTGTTTTTATAAACTGTAGAGAAATTTGAAGAAAAATGCAGAGAGAATTTGCCACAAGGCTTTGATGGTTAGTGAAAAAGAAAGAAAACTGAAACAAGAGAGATTTGCATGGATAAAATACTCAAGCTTGAGCTTGCACTGATACTATGATAGGTTATAGTTTCACGCTATCTGATATACTTGTATTTTAGCATGTTTATAGCTTTATTTTGCATCCATTTAGGTTAG
>OVBE01003066.1:0-28141 GCA_900406425.1 Iberis pinnata | reverse complement strand
AATTTGTCAACCAGATGGACCACCAAATCATCTTAAAACTGATTTAGTCCGCGAGTCGCAGTTGTCCATGAAAGTGAAAATTAATTTTTTTGCCAAAAATGATGTAATAAACCTCGGTTCTATAAAAAAATTTAAATTTGAATAAAAAAATAAATCAACTTCATCAAATCCAAGGGTAACAGAATATTTTTCTTTGATTATAATATGATATATGGTATGAAGTAAGCACATTATGGTATTATTTATAATCCATTTGAAAATTATGGCACTTGTTATAATTTTCTCTACAATCAATATCCAATATTTCAAATTAACTAATTTTAAAAGTTTTTACACGCATATGGAAGATGCCTTTAAGTTTACTACTCCTTCTGCTTCGATTTAAATGTTAATAAAAATTATTTCACACAAAGTAAAATAAGTTTAGTTTTCTATTTTATCATAAGTAATACATCACCATATTATTTGATTTTGATAATTAATGAAGTAAAAAGGAAGAATAACTAAACTCTAACAGCACATTGTCTCGGATCCAAAAATTAAGACAACTTTAAAAGCTTTGTTTTCGATGTTGACAGCGTTGGTCGCAGGCGTCGGTTCTGCTCTCTTCTCTTTCCTCTGCTTTTATCGTTTTTAAAATACCCCAAATGGTTGGCGAACCCAGTCGTTGTGAAGGAAAAAATTGCAAATGGAGGGTATGCGTCGACTTCACTGTCTTAAACAAAGCCTTTCTAAAAGACAGTTATCCCCTTCCACATATAGACAGGCTCGTCGAAGCCACCGTAGGTAACAAGCTGCTTTCTTTCATGGATGCTTTCTCGGGTTACAACCAGATAATGATGCATCTCGACGACCGAGAAAAACCAGCCTTCATTACAGATAGAGGAACGTATTGTTATAAATTCATGCCCTTCGGGCTCAAGAACGCCAGAGCAACATATCAAAGACTAGTCAACAGAATGTTCGCTGACCTCCTCGGCAGTACCATGGAAGTCTAAATCAACGATATGCTCATCATGTCCTTGTATGGAACTGATCACGTCAACCATTTACGATCTTGCTTCGCCATACTGAGCCAATACAGAATGAAGCTCAACCGCACCAAATACACCTTCGGCATAACCTCAGGGTATTTCATAGGTTAGATCGTCACCCAATGAGGCATCAAAGCAAATCCCAAACAAATTAGTGCAATCATCGACATGCCTTCACCAAAGAATACGAGGGAATTGCAGAGGCTGACTGGCGTGTTGCCGCCCTCAACAGATTAATATCAAGATCGACAGACCGGTGCCTATCCTTCTACCAGCTGCTAATGGGAAACCAGACATTTGAATGGGATGATAACTGCAAGCTTGCCTTCAAAAAACAGAAGGAGCACTTATTTTTTCTGTCGATCCTAGCAAAACCAGAAGACAGAGAAACCCTTATGCTCTACATCTCGGTCTCCACCACTTCTTTCAATGGTATCCTCATAAGAGAAGATCGCGGTGAGAAGAGACCTATCTTCTACTTCAGCAAAACAATAGATAACGCAAAAGTATAGTACCCAATGTTAGAGAAGCTAGCATACGCAGTCTTCATCTCAACAAGGAAACTGCGACCCTACTTTCAATCACACTCGATCGCCGTCCTCACAACCCAACCACTCGAACTATCTTACATAGCCCATGTCAATCAGGTAGACTGGCCAAATGGGCTGTCAAACTCAGAGAATACGACATCGACTTCAGGGGAAGAACAAGCTCCAAGTCGTAAGTCCTAGCCGATTTCATCATTGAGTTACCTCCATAATTAATGACAAACAACGAGACTCCCCAAATTTGGTTTATCCATGTTGACGGTTCTTCCTGCTCTGGAGGATCATGACTTCGAATCAGACTATAATCGCGAGAAGGCGACATTTTGGAGCAGTCCTTCCGCATCAGCTTCAATGCGTCTAACAACGAAGCAGATTACGAAGCAATCATCACCGGACTCAAACTGGCAAAAGGGATCAACGCCAAACATATAAGAGCCTTCTGTGATTCTCATCTCATCGCCAGTCAATTCGCATGAGATTACGAGGCTAAGATCAAGATAATGGATGCTTATCACATGGTCGACCAGAGCATGGCACGAGAATTGGACCACTACGGAATCATCAAGATACCTAGGAGTGAGAACAAAGTATCCAACACATTAGCAACAATCGCTCATCGTCAGACTCGAATCTCCGTAGAACTATCCCAGTCGAGGAGATCGCCAAGCCTAGCATCTGCATGACCTTCAAACACTATATCGAAGACCCAGAAATTGCAGAAACTGATTTTGAATTTGACACCGATCATGAACCACCAACGACCGATTGGAGGGACAAGATCAAACTATACATAGCAGACGAAACCCTACCAGAAGACAAGTAGGTTGCTCAAAGGCTCAAAGAATTAGCTGCCCATTATATGATGCTCGACGAGCACCTACTGCTACGTGATTCCACTAGTATCCTACTGACTTGTCTCGGCACCAAAGAATCCAAGCGTTTAATTATAGAAACACACGCCATTTCAGGAGGAAAACACTCTAATGGGCGAGCTCTCGCTCTCAATGTAAAGAAGCACGGACACTGTTGGCCGACCATGATAGCAAACTGTCAAAATAGACTCTCAAGTGCGACCAATGTCATCGCCATGTGTTAACGAGCCATCAACCCACCAAGCTCTTGAGAAAATCTGCTTCACCATACCCCTTCATGCGATGGGTGATGGACATAGTAGTACCTCTACCGGAGTCACGAGGAAAAAGATTCTTGCTTATCATGACTGAATATTTTACCAAATGGGTGGAGGCAAAGGTATTCTTCAAGATCCACGATAGAGAACTCAAAAATTTCATTTGGTAATACATCATCTGCCGACACGACCTACCTTACGAAATAATCATAGATAACGGAACCCAATTATGCTTGCATAAATTTGATAACGTCTTTGCCAATTGGGACATACGCCTGACCCACTCCATTCTGTGGGAATCAAAATTCACACCGTTGATTTCCGTCAGTTACAAAAAATTAGAGAGAACTCTAACTTTCCAGAGATCCTGGATTTTTGTGAGTCAAACGATTTAAGATCAGAGTACAAAAATAACTTGTATGAAAAACAAATTTAAGAATATGAAAAAGGGAAAAGAAATCTTATTCTAAATCTCGCGAACGTGTTATAACCAAGCAATAGCCTTGGCCGTACGAACGGTCAACGAATATCCTAAAACTAACGACAAAGACTGAATAACCAAATGGAGTTGCAACTCACTAGCAAGGACGGAAAAGTAATATAAAACCCTAGGTATTTCTGGCGCGGAGAGAGTAGAATGTGTCGTAAACATCTCTTGATCTCTCTTACTCTCTTATATAGAATTCAGAATTGCTCCATCATCCTTTTTCGTCTTCTGTTCCTCTGCGGAAATCTTCCTTCTCTTGATGGATTCTTCTGCGAAAATCTTCCTTTTCTGCATCCTTTCCATTTATGTCCGTCTTGCAGGATAAGATTTAACTGTCAGTATGTTTGGGCTCATCTCCCGTCCAGAATCGTAAGTGGGTCGTGGTCGTGTTTTAGGCCTCGTTGGGCCGTTTTACGGTTTGGCGATTTTTACGATTCTTGTCAAGAAAACGAACTTTCGGGTAATAACACGATCAATACCTTTGCGAGAAGGTTGTAAATATGATGACATCAGCATTTAAGTTAACTTCTCTAGTTAATACGAAATGATTTCAGGATTCTTTTGCGAGTCGTAGGAAGTCATCTTACGAAACGAACGAGTTTTACAATTTTTATCGTAAAACTTCAACGGAGACTCAGAAAGATACGAAACAAGAGATGATTCATTTGGAGTGATACAAAGAATAAGTGTGATTCATCTCACCAGTTAATGGCGAGATGAATTTCCTTTGCAAATTCATCTCGCCAGTTTGCAAGATGAATTTCCTTAGCGAATTCACCTTGGCAGTTTGCAAGACGAATTTTCCGATTCATCTCACCAACTAGCTAGATGAATTTCGTGTGCAAATTCATATCGCCATTTGCCTAGATGAATTTCTTGTTCAAATTCATCTCTCTAGTTGGCAAGATGAATGTTTCCGATTCATCTCACCAATTGGGGAGATGAATTTCGTGTGCAAATTCATCTCTTTAGTTGGCGAGATGAATTCTTCGATTTATCTCGTCAACTGGCGGCATTTGGGGAGATGAATTTTCTGATTCATATCGCCAACTGCCAAGATGATTTTCTTGCTCAAATTCATCTCGTCAGTTGGCGAGATGAATGTTTCATGTGCAAATTCATCTCTCCAGTTCAGAATTCATATTTGAGCAAGGTTCGTGCTTTCCGTAGAGATATACGAGAGTAAAGCGTTTATCCGTAGATTGCGTATTTGTCGAGGTTTTCTGTATTCCTCGAACATTAATTCCGAGTATGCGGACCATGCTGCCTCGTTAAAACCTTAGTGATAAGAAAAACCGGTGGGAAAAAATCATTCTCGGCTAAGGACAAAAGAGTGCACAAATGATCGCTTAGCGATTTTGTGATTGCTGCTCGATTATTCCAAAACACATCGTCTGTGGTCTTTCTGATGTACCGTGAATTCAATTTGTTTATTCCGCTAATCAGGAATGCTTCAGACTGATTCGTATTTCTCGGACATTGATCCCGAGTGTGTTGTTTTTGACCTCAACAATCGTTTAGCATTATTGAACGATCGTAGTCTGATTCTTCCAAAACATATCTTTTGAGATCTTTCGGAAGTATTGCAACTTGGTTAGAATGATCGATGTTCAGATCGTGTGAATAATATTTCAATGATGGTTTTTAGATATCGATTTATTCGTGACCGTTTTTGACACCAACACATGCCGAGCTACACATAGGGTAATGGATAAGCCGAAGCCACAAACAAAACGATCGTCAACGGACTTAAAAAGGGTTTAGAAAAGAAAAAGAAGAAGAGCTTATGGGCTGAAAAAATAGAGGGTGTCATATGGTCACATCGAACTACGCCATAAAGAGCCACAAAAAAAACTCCATTTTTGATGTCTGAAGGAGTCGAAGCAATGGTACCTGCTAACGCAAATGTATATAGCCTAATACGACTAAAGATGCCAAAGCTTGTTGACCTGAATAACACGATGTTGCATGATAAGCTCGACAAAGCTGAAGAACAGTGTGACCAGGCTCTGCTGTGAATTCAGAACTACCGGCAAGCAGCAGTCATATATTACAACAAACAACATCAACGTTAGTAGATTCTCAGAAGTTGACCTAGTCATTCGATATATTTTCGAGAACACCAAAGGGTATCGCATAGGAAAGCTCGACGTCAAATGAGAAGGACCTTACCAAGTGTTGGGGTTAAAAACGGTCACGACAAAATCGTTGTCTAAAAACCATCACGAAAATATTAATCACACGATCCGAACATCTAACCGCACTACTCAAATCACCCCGATCAAAGTAACAAGCCGCAATACTTCCGAAAGACCATAAAGAATACGTTTCAGAAGAATCGGACAACAATCATATAATTGCTAAGTGGCCGTCTTTGTACTCTTAAGTCCTTAGTCGAGAAGGTTTTTTCCCACCGGGTTTTCCTATCACTAAGGTTTTAACGAGGCAAGATGGTCCGATTATGTCTGATGTTGGATTAGCATACTCGAATTAAACGTCTGAGGAATACGAGAAAACTCGACAGATACACAATCGTCAGACAAACGCTTCATTCCCGATTATCATTTACGAACTGCACGATACATGCTCAAGTACGAACAATCGAGACGTTTTTGGACATACGTTCATCTCGCCAGTCGGCAAGATGAATCGGAGACATTGAAACCACTTCCATATGAAAACTAATTCACAATACTATCTTGTGCCCAAATTTCAGTGTTCATCTCGCCAATTGGCGAGCTGGACCTCACAAACAATTTATCTCACCAGTTGGCGAGATGAATGACCAGCCTTTGATAAAATTGTCGTAAATCCTGATTACAGAAACGGATTGACTCAAAACTGCTTTCATACGAAAGCTAACTATCGAGGCTATCCTGTGTCAAAATTTCAGCATCATCCATCCACGGGAACATCTCCAATTCTTGGAGATGAATCACAAAATTCCTCTCACCGGATGGTGAGATGAATATGATATGTTCTTTGTATGATTCCAGACGAATCATCTCTTGTTTCGTATTTTTTTGAGCTTCCGTTGGGGTTATACGATAAAAACCGTAAAACTCCTTCTTTTCGTACGATAACTTCCATTGACTCGTAAAAGAATCTTGTAATCATTTCGTAAAATGATAGCGGTTAACTTAAATGCTGATGTCATCCTATTTACGACCTTTCTGAAAAGGTATCGATCATATTGTTGCGCGAAAGTTCATTTTCTCGACAAGAATCATAAAAACCGCCTAAACCGTAAAACCGCCCAATGAGGCCTAAAACACGACCATGCCCCACTTACGATTCCAGACGGGAATGAGCCCAAACGTAATGACGGTTGAAGCTTGTCTTGTATCATGCTCATACGCAGATTCAGATTAAGAAACTTCTTTTTCCCTATTTTGTTCTTAAAATTTTACGCTTATTATTTATCGTTCGTATTATGATCTAGTTCGTGTTTGACTCACATGAATCCGAGATCTGTGGAAAGTGAGAGTTCTCTCTGATTTTCCGTAACTAACGAGAAATCGACAATGCAAATTTTGAGGAAAATTCCATCTTCGAAGACCAAACAGTCATACGCACTAACATCTTCAACACACATGCTTCGCGAAAACTCAATACGGTAGCATCTACCGTCATGTTTTTGCTGATCACAACAAACTTCCAAACTCGCATGAACGTAGTCTACACAGACTTCAAAACCAAAACAAGCAAACTTCCGCTCCTATATCAAACCCGTTGGTTGGCCCCCAATAGACAAACTAGTCACCTAACCTGTTGTAAGATTGTTTCTCGCACATCCGACACAAGGATATACAGCGCTATAAAACCAAAATTTTGGTCAGCATTTGTGAATGATTTAGAAATTATCTACGGAGAGATGCTCGATTTCGGATCGATGCGAGTCTATCACAGATTCCAATATCAAAAAGAAATTAGGTTGAAATCATAAACGAGATACGTAAGTCGGGATAGTTTCGAGCACCTCCTAAGACCGAGAGTAAACCTAGGTCTTACCCTAAACCAGCATACTATTCTCTAACATTTCTTAACATGGTATCAAAAATTGATACGACATCCCTAAACTTGTCTCGTCGCTCACACATGTAAATCAACGTAACTCATAAATTAGATTTTATGAAAAACTCGCACCCGAAACGGAAAAGCTAAACGTAACGACAAATCAGAGAACAAAATACAAATTGACTACTTGTATTTTCATCTCAACAACTAAACCATATACTCACACAACATGATCCATTTTACAAAAGCTGCAAGGCAACTGGGATTTAGATCCACCTACGGCCATTCCCGATAAACTAAAAACAGCCACACTCAACCAATATCATAACCTAAAAATGGAACATACTCCTTTTATACATAAACTTGCGCTCCTCACGAGTCACACTCAAAGAAGCCAGAACACGACCACCGCCTCCTCATCGCCGGAAGTAGCGATCATGATTTCTTCTGAAACAGAGGAAACGGGAATCAGAGCCCAACGCTCCCACATCCTCTCATCAATAAGGGAGATCCATCTCGATATTATACAAATATTTGGGAAGTGCGGCATGCCACAAGGTACCCATGGAACTACGACATTCACGATACTTCTCGAAGGACCAGTACACTTTCTCGAAATGATCATTTAGCCTAGGTTAGTCTCCCACGATGATTTCTAGTCGCCCACGACAAAGTCTAGTCGCTCACGATAAAGTCTAGTCGCTCACGACAAAGTCTGGTTGCCCACGACAAAGTCTGGTTGCCCACGAAGAAGTCTGATCGCCCACGATAAATTTTGGTCGCCCACAACAAAGTCTGACCGCCCACGATGAAGTCTGGTTACCCACGATAAAGTCTGGTCACCTACAACGACAAACTCTGGTAACCCACAATGAAGGTTGGTCTCCCGCGATGAAGTTTGGTTGCCCACGACAAAGTCTGGTCGTTCACGATAAAGTCTAGCCGTCCACGATGAAGTCTGGTCGCCCACGAAAAAGTTTGGTCGCTCACAACAAAGTTTGACATCCCACGATGAAGTAGAGTCACCCGCGATAAATATTCGGAATATTAAGCCCATGGATTCCGCCTAACTTACATAACTAATACCTCGCAAGAACACTTTAACGATTCTTACGATATGGGGGGCTAATTGTGGGTTAACAATGGTCATGAGAAAATTGATGTCTAACCGCACTAGTCAAATCACCTCGATCAAAGTAACAATCCGCGATACTTTCGAAAGAATATAAAGAATATGTTTAGGAAGAATCAGAAAACAATTACAGAATCGCTAAGCAGTCGTCTCTATACTCTTTTGTCCTTAGTCGAGAAGTTTTTTTCTAATGAGTTTCCTATCACTAAGGCTTTAACGAGGCATGATGGTTTGCTTACATCCGATGTTGGATTAGCATACTCGAAATGAATGTTTGAGGAATACAAGAAAACTCGACAGATACGCAATCGTTGGACAAACGCTTTAATCCCGAGTATCATTTACGAACTGGAAGATTCATGCTCAAGTATGAACAATCGAGACGTTTTCGGACATATGCTCATCTCGCCAGTCGGCGAGATGAATCAGAGACATTCATCTCGCCAGTTGGCGAGAAGACTGAACAGTCTTTGGTAAAAATGTCGTAACTCTTGATTGCGGCAACGGATTGACTTGAAGCCACTTCCATATGAAAGCTAACTCATAAGGCTATAGTGTGCACAAATTTCAGTGTTCATATCACCAATTGGCAAGCTGGACCACACAAACAAGTTCATCTCGCCAACTGGAGAGATGAATTACCAGCCTTTGGTAAATTGTCGTAACTCTTGATTGCGACAATGGATTGACTCGAAACCGATTTCATACCAAAGCTAACTCACGAGGCTATCGTGTGCCAATATTTCAGCATCATCCATCCACGAGAACATCTTCAAGAATTAGAGATGCATTCATCTCGCCGACTGGCGAGATAAATTTGGACAAGAAATTTATCTCGCCAGTTAGCGAGATGAATCGGAAAATTAACCTCGCCAACTGGCGATATGAATTCGGACAAAAAATTCATCTTCCTAATTATTGAGATGAATTTGGACAAGAAATTCATCTCGCCAGTAGGCAGATTAATCGGAATATTCACCTCGCCAACTGACGAGATGAATTCGGACAATAAATTCAACTCGCCAGTTGGCAAGATGAATTCGGACAAGAAATTCATCTCGCTACTGGCGAGATGAATCGGAAAATTCACCTCGCCAATTGGTGAGATGAATTTGGTCAAGAAATTCGTGTCTCCAATTGGCGAGATGAATTCGGACAAGAAATTTATCTTGCCAATTGGCGAGATGAATTGGAAAATTCACCTCGCGAACTGGAGAGATGAATCTGGAAAAAATTCATCTCCCCATATGGCGAGATGAATTGAATATGTTCTTCGTATGATTCTAGACGAATCATCTTTTGTTTTAAATCTTTATGAGCTTCTGTTGGGGTTTTAAGATAAAAATCGTACAACTCGTTCTTTTCGTACGATGACTTCCATCGGCTGTCATAAGAATCGTGAAATCGTTTCATAAAATGATAGCGGTTAACTTAAACGCAGATCTCATCCTATTTACAACCTTTCCGTAAAGGTATCGATTATATTGTTGCGCGAAAGTTTGTTTTCTCGACAAGAATCATAAAAACCACTTAACCGTAAAATGGCCCAATGAGGCCTAAAGCACGACCACAGCCCACTTACGATTCCAGACGAGTACGAGCCCAAACGTAATGATGGTCGAAGCTTACCTTGCAAGCCGGAGAGAAATGGAAGAACTCCATAAAAGGAAGATTTTCACATAAGAATCCATCAAGAAAAGGAAGATTCTGCAAAGGAACGGAAGACGGAAAAGGAAGATGGAGCAGTTCTGAAGTCTACATAAGAAAGATCAAGAGATAGTTCAAGGGACGTTGAACTGTCATCATACCAAAAATACTTAGGGCTTTAGAATGTTTTTCTGATTTGTTAGCGAACTGTGACTCGTTTAGGTTTACTAGTCTTAGGTTTTCGTACTATGGAACTCGCCAACAGCTCACGTACTTGAGGCTTATCACCAGTTGTATCACGCTCATACGCAGATTCAGAATAAGAAACCTCTTTTGCGCTATTTTTTCTTAAAATCGTACGTTTATTATTTATCGTTCATATTCTGATTTAGTTTGTGTTTGACTCACAAAAATTCGGGATCATTGGAAAGTTAGAGTTCTCTTTTATTTTCTGTAACTAACGGAAGTCGACAGTGCGAATTTTAGTTCACACACCAAGTCATGGAGGTCCTCAAACCAGGCGTTTATCAACTAGCCGACCTAGAAGGAACGGTGCAACGTTGATCATGGAATGTGATATATCTTAAGATTTTTTACTACTAAATTAGGTAACATTGTAACATGAACTACGAATGGATTGATCCCTCTATAAGGGGTACATAAGCAGCCCGAAAAGGGTGCAACTACAAAAAAAAGGTGGGAGTAAATACCCCACTACTTATTATTACCTTATACATACTACTAGCATGATAAATAAAAACTCGAGGTTAGTCTCGCCGAGCTCAGTCTCGCAAAATAAACAAGACGAGCCTAGCTTCGCAGTGACATCTTGGCCAGATGACTTCTCTATGAATAAGGAAAACTATGCAATAATACTTGGCCTCGAAAAGCCAAGTATCCCACTTGCACATTCAAAACAAACAAGAGCACACGATAAGTTGAACCCAGACTCGCAAGCTCGTCCTATGTCAGAATAAAAAAGGAAAAGGCGAGGTTAATGCAACCTCGCACCATCGAGTCTAACCTCGAAAACCGCTAGATGAAACACAATACAATAAAAAGACTATGAAATATGAGCATAAAGACTTAAAACTCATGAATACGAAGAGAACTTCATTAAAACAGCAAACGTTTTACATTGGAAAAAGAAGAGGGATGTAAGAAAAGACAGATACAAAAAAAACAGTTAAAAATGAAGACATATCAGGAGACAAGATTTGGAGGGGCCTCGGCCGTTTTAAATCGATGAGGCTTGATCATCGGCTAACTGGGAAAGCTCGTGAGGAGGAGCCAACAGACTGCCCAGGTCTTCCTCGATCAGCTAAATGACAATCCTCCCGCTTCGAATCAAGACCTTCTTAGCCAATTCCTCTTCCAACGAATCGACCAACACAGGAGGCACCGACCCAACTATATTCACCACCTTATCAATAAGCTCCTTCATATTTTTGAAGCCTGCAATTGATTCATCGACACCTTCGACATTCGTCCTATCCTCCAAGCGATGATGTATCTTCACGAAACATTCATTGATGCTAGCCTTCCATGCCTTCTGAGCCTCATGAATACCTTCCTTTACCACTTTTTCATACTTCCTTATTAGATGGAACCACTGCTTGTTGGCCTTATCCAAATGCTCTTTAGCGAGGCATTCTCTTTGCGCAACCTTTTTACCTCTGCTTTGAGCTCGATGTGGTTTTCAGAGAAGTTGTCGAAGCCGACCTTGAGAGCATTATATTCATAGGCACTAAGCTTCCCTTATAATCCTTAACCTCCATCAGAGCATCGCTGGCCTTGCGTTGCTTCAACTTAAACCACCTGAACATATGGTTCGCCAACGCCTGCATCTGTAAGACAAAACAAGTTAGTACAATGTGAAAAATTTCACAATAGGAAGGAAAGGTATTGTACCCTAACGTAAGAACTGGAAAACTCGTCGAGGAGCTCGAGGGTCTCACCATTTCTCTCATCCTCAATAAACATTCTCAGAGGAAACAATCGCCAAACCAGATCGCCACACGCAGCAATATTATAAGTTAGCCTCAGGACGTCGTCATAATGGAAATTGAAGGGGATTTTGTGGGCGTCGTCCGGATAAAGCATCTACATACCACAAACGACCTCTTCCGGGGCAGCATGGTCCTCTATAGTAGGAACCCCTTCATCAAGCCCATCCATCTCGACGTTAGAGTCAACAAGCGCAGAATCCTTCACACTATTAACCTTCTTCATCTAGGCCAACTGGTTATCCTCCTCTTCCACAATAGCCAGCGCCCTGTAAACCTTACTCTGTGCATTCAGCTCGTTGACCACTATTCTTTTTCTCTTTTTGACAGGAGCATCAACCCTCTTTCCCACAGCTTCTTTGGTTAGGGCCAATTGGACATCATCGTTGACCTTTTCACCAGCGCCGACGGTGAGTTTGACTTAACTTGCAACCCCATCAGTTCTCTCTAGGACCACAAATGGTGCCAGCAGTTTAGCCGCATCAGCGGCTTTCTTCCCTAGGGTATATGCCTTCAGGTTGTTGATAAAGTTTCCAGACATCCCTCTTTGCCGAGTATAAGGAAAATGATATTACTAGGTTTTAATGAATTATAGTGGGTATTTATACGTACTATTTGTCATTATCTAAGTGTTTTCCATGTAGTTTTGGCATATTTTCAGGATTTTAGGTGTTCATGACGTTTTGGATGCAAATTGGCATATGCATATGCAGAATCCTACAACAATGTCAAAAGTTTATCATTGTTTGAAGATGTTACAGTGGGTGGATTGAGCTGAAATATTTTTATAAGATAGCCATGTGAGTTAGCTTTCATATAGAAGTGGTTTGAAGTCAATACATTGGTACAATCAAAATTTATGGCGATTTTACTTAAGACTGGTCAAGTTGTCTCGCAGAAGAAGCATGTGCAGAATGTGAAAAGAGATCGATCGATCCAGAAAAGGATTGATCGCTCCAATGCTCCTGGAAACATACGTTAAAAGAGATTGATCGATCCTTGCACCCGAGAATCACTAAAAATCTTCCAAAATTATAATTATGCCCTCAAGATTTATCAAGATTTTTCGTTATTGATTTTAGTTTATTTACCTTATTTTCAAAAACTATAAAAGCCCTAGGCTTGGTGTTATTTTCATAATCGCTTATTTTTATTTTCCAGAGCTTTCTCAGAGAGAAGAGATCTACTTTTGTATTTGAGAAGATTTCTGAACTCTGATCAGTTTCATATACAATTTTGTTTTTGAATTCTGCAATGTTTACTTTATCTATGATTTTTTGCTTTCGTTATCATGTCTGAGTAGTTTATTTGTTAGGTTTCAGGGTTTCCCAGGGAAACCAGGTTGATTGTTAAGGTTTGATAGAATGGATTGAATTTGTTAGGTTCTTAGTCTAGATTTGTTCCTAATGCAAGAATTAGTGTAGCTAACTAGTTCATTGATCTTAGAATTATAAACTCAAAGGGATTTGGTTTAGAAGTCTCATATAGTCTAGATGAATAATTGCATTTGCTTGCGGGAGTATTGTCTTTGGGGCTTATGAACTTATCAAATCTGAAATATAATGCATGTTTGAATCATCTAAATACGACGGGAGTTTGTCTTTAGTGATTTAAACATAGGGATCTAATACTTCGGGAGAAGATTAGTCTATTGTTGTCTTTTGAGTTGAGAATTATTTTCAAAGAAATCATGCATGTTAACCTTGACTTTTAACGTGAATACTTGCGAAATTCCCTATTGCCTAGCGCTTTCATTATTTGTTTTACAATTATTTTTATTTTATCGTTATTGACATATTTCTAATCACAACCACTATTTTATCTATTTTTAGCTTAATTCGATTTTAAATTGAGAGTCGTATGTTCTTGGTCTCTGTGGATTCGATCCCGCTTATACTACTGTGTTTGCTGTTCATTTGTAGTGAATATATTTGGGTTAAAACCTGAGTGTATCAAGTGTTTGGCGCCGTTGCCGGGGACCAATTGTGCCTCTTAAGTTTTCTTTAGATTTTAGTCTAGGAATTTTTCTTTTTACAGTACTCAAGCTTTCTTTCTTCTTGATTTTGTTTTTACAGGTGCATGAACAGAAGATCTGACAAATCCAAGGACTTGCTCAACTTCAGTAACGCTAAACTCTCGAAGTTAGAACGCTCAAACCGGAAACCAAGGAAAGACGCAACCTCATCCAACTCAATGGTTGACATCGTTGTTCCCAACAATTTGGTCTTACCCGATGGTCCAAACAACATGAATCCTCCTCTAGGAGAGAACAATGTGCTAATCAAACCAGTGGGAGGAGGAGCAAACGGCAATCAAGTGCAACAAGGACAACAAGGTGATGGTAATGGTAATCAGATTGGACAAAACTACATCCTAGTCAGAGACCCACCGGGATTTTCCAACAATCTTCCAGTCCAGAATCACCCTCTAGTAGGTGACTTCAATAATCCCCACGCATTCTTTGCCAAAAGGAATGCCATTCGCTCTAACCCACCTCCTAGGCAAGAATTCACCATACCTCACCAACTCTTCACTATGGTTAGGCAGAACCAATTCAATGGGTTAGCTTCTGAACATCCCATGGACCATGTCGAAAACTTTGAAGATATTTGCAGCACTACTCGACTCAATGGATTTTCGAGTGAATACTTATACTGCACCTTGTTTACTCATTCTCTAGCTGATACGATACTCAGATGGTCAAAGTCTCTTCCAGGAGACTCTATTTAGACTTGGGATGAATGTAGATCTAAGTTTCCCAGCCACTTCTACCCCACCAACAGGTGCAATTCTCTGCAAAATATGATCTCTCAGTTTCAGCAATGTCTTGCATAATCTTTCTATAAATCATGGGAACGATTCAAGGAGTACCTTCACTATTGTCCTCACCATGGGTTCTCTGAGCTGAATCTGCTCAACATCTTTTACAGGGGTGTAGACCATCAATATCGACTCTCTTTGGATACTGCTAGCAATGGTAATTTCATGACCAAATATGTTGGCAATGCCTATCAAGTTATAGAGAACCTAGCTGCAAGCAACAATAACCATTGCCCAGATTATGATAGAAGGAAGAAGGTAATTACTTCTGATAATTCTGAAATCTCATAAATGAAAGGACAAGTTTCAGAAATAAAAGGGCTGCTCACTCAACTTCTCAAGAATCAAAACCAGAAACATGTCAGCTTTGCTGAAAGTGCAGAAGCAACTTGTTTTGCTTTTCAAGATCAAGATAATGAAGTTGTTGTAGAGGAAATGAGCTATATCAATAACCAATTCTCTGAAAAATATGATCTCTCAGTTTCAGCAAAGTCCTGTAGAATCTTTCTATAAATCCTGGGAAAGATTCAAGGAGTACCTTCGTGATTCTCCTCACCATGGGTTCTCTGAGCTGAATCTGCTCAACATCTTTTACAGGGGTGTAGACCATCAATATCGACTCTCTTTGGATACTGCTAGCAATGGTAATTTCATGACCAAATATGTTGGCAATGCCTATCAAGTTATAGAGAACCTAGCTGCAAGCAACAATAACCATTGCCCAGATTATGATAGAAGGAAGAAGGTAATTACTTCTGATAATTCTGAAATCTCATAAATGAAAGGACAAGTTTCAGAAATAAAAGGGCTGCTCACTCAACTTCTCAAGAATCAAAACCAGAAACATGTCAGCTTTGCTGAAAGTGCAGAAGCAACTTGTTTTGCTTTTCAAGATCAAGATAATGAAGTTGTTGTAGAGGAAATGAGCTATATCAATAACCAATTCTCTGAAAAATATGATCTCTCAGTTTCAGCAAAGTCCTGTAGAATCTTTCTATAAATCCTGGGAAAGATTCAAGGAGTACCTTCGTGATTCTCCTCACCATGGGTTCTCTGAGCTGAATCTGCTCAACATCTTTTACAGGGGTGTAGACCATCAGTATCGACTCTCTTTGGATACTGCTAGCAATGGTTGTTTCATGACCAAATTTGTTGGCGATTCCTATCAACTTATAGAGAACCTAGCTGCAAGCAACAGTAACCATTGCCCAGATTATGATAGAAGGATGAAGGTAACTACTTCTGAAAACTCTGAAATCTCAGAATTGAAAGGACAAGTTTCAAAAATGAAAGAGTTGCTCACTCAGCTTCTTAAGAATCAGAACCAGAAACATGTCAGCCTTGCTGAAAGTGCGGAAGCAGCTTGTTTTGCTTTTCAAGATCAAGATAATGAAGTTGTTGCAGAGGAAATGAGCTATATTAATAGCCAAGGTTAGAGAGTTTTCAATCAAGTATTTAATCCAGGGTTCAACAAATCTCTCATGGATAAGCGCTAATGTAGCGAACCCCCAAGACCAAGTGTACCCACCTCAACACCAAAACTTTGTGCAGAATTCCAACTCAAGTGGTTTTCAAACAAGTATTTAACCTGGGTTTCAACAAGCAGCTCAATCTCAAGTTCCACTAGATAACAAGATGGAATCAATACTCAAGCAGATCTTGGAAGGTCAAAAACAGTCTTAAAGGAACTTAAATGTTAAGATAGACAACATGTACAATGACTAAAACAATAAATTTGAGATATTGTCCAATCATGTGAAGAAGCTAGATTTGCAAGTAGCTCGGACTTTAGAAGCTGTGAAAAGACAAGCTGGTATTCTCCCTTGGAAAGTTGAAGACAATACAAAAGGGTATTTCAAATCCATAATTGATAATTTGACTGTAGGAGATCAAGAGACTAAAAAAATTGTAGGTTTTGGAAGTTTCAAAAAAGATGTAGAAGAAGAGATCGATCGATCCTATGTTACGGAAAAACCAGAGACTTCATATCAATCGATCCAGGTAAAATAGGGGCACCCGACGAAAGCGATCGATTTATCCCAGTATGATCCATCGATCCAACGTTGCCAGATTCGAAGAGCCAAGAGATCGATCGATCCCCCTTCCCAGATTACTACATCTTCCAAGCGAATTTATAAACCCAGGATTCATACCTAGTTGAACTTAAAACATCTGTAAAAGCACTTGAAGATGATGAGATGGTCGGTAAAAAACCAAATCCATTGAGAAGACTTCAAAAGATGCAAGACCCAGGAGAATATGTAGTTCCTTGTTTGATTAATGGAGTAAATTTCATGGACTCACTTTGTGATTGAGGTGCTAATGTGAATGTCATGTCTAAAGCCGTAGCTAACAAGTTAGGGATTATCTGGTTCATGTTGATTTTCATATCTTGGAAATGAATGGGGATTCAGATCGGCCACTAGTTCTAGGAAGAATTTTTCTAGCATCTATAGGAGCTGTGATTTGTCATTTGACTATTAGTCATGTCTGATTCCTTCTCTTTGATTTATTTTCACACCGGGACGGTGTAAAGTAAGTCTTGCGGAGGGTTTATATCTACTAACCATGATTTGTATCTTTTTGGATGTGTCATCATGTTGATGAAATTTTTCAAAAAATTTTGTTTTTTTAGACGAGTCTAGTCGAGTCGAAGGAATAAGAACCAAAATATGTGATGATTATTAGCCTAGTTTGAGTTTGGAATTGATATCTATTTGATTACTGACTTAGATTAACTGTTGCATTAAGGATTGGAACCCCATTGATTAATTGATATGCTTTTGAAAGTTCTGGTCTTTTGGATTGTTGATGATTTTATGCTAGCTCTACTTTTTCATGACTAAATTTCATCTTAAATTCTCTTATCTATGTTGTTGGAATACTTTGAGCTAGGTTTTTTTTTTTCAACCCTCTGTGAAACAAACAATTCTTTCAGTACGATTCTGATCCCCTTCTCCTTCCTTTCAATAAAAAAACTGATAAAAAAAAGAAGAACAAAAGAAGCAAGCAAAATCAAAGATTAGAAAAGCAGAAAGAAAAAATTAAAGAAAGAAGTGAGAAAAGGAGAAGAAAGGGACGGGATCCGAAGTAGCTCGATGCTCGAATTGGTATGGGGATTCTGAATGACGAATACTCTAATGCGATGATCGATACCCCATAGGTAAGAATGCACCTATTTGAACTTAACTGAATCTAATGAACTGGTTTATATGACTCAATAGTTTGATTGATTGGGATTTAGAGAAGAAAGCATGTCGTTAGTTAGGTGGCGGTAAACAGTTTATTTGCAGTGGTCATCTGGGATTAGCATCTTTTAGTTTTTGATGTTTGAACTTAGGGTTACTGAGATTCTGAGAGTTCTTGTGTGTTCGAGTTTCAAACCTCTTCTCTAGATATGGTTTTTTGCTTTACTTGAGGACAAGCAAAGATCTAAGTCTGGGGGAGTTGATATTAATCGGTTTTAATGACTAATATTGGGTATTTATACTTGCTATTTGGTGTTATCCAAGTATTTTCCTTGTAGTTTTGGAATATTTTTAGGATTTTAGGTGTTCGGAGCGTTTTGGATGAAAATTGGCATATGCAGATGCAGAATCCGGCAGAAAGGTCAACATTTTACCAAATTTTGAAGATATTCCCGTGGATGTATTGAGCTAAAATTTTGACACAAGATAGCCATGTTAGTTAGCTTTCATATGGAAGTTGTTTGAAGTCAATCCATTGGTTCAATCAAAAGTTATAGCGATTTTACTGAAGATTAGTCAAGTTGTCTCGCAGAAGAAGCATGTGCAGAATGTGAAAAGAGATCGATTGATCCAATAAGGGAATGATCGATCCAATGCTCCTGGAAACTTACGTAAAAAGTGATCGATCGATCTTTTCACCCGAGAATCACTAAAAATCTTCCAAAACTACAATAATTCCCTCAAGACTTATATATTTTTTTCCTTATTAGTTTTAGTTTATTTTACTTATTTTTAGAACTATAAAATCCCTAGGCTTGGTGTTATCTTCAGAATCGCTTGTTTTTATTTTCCAAAGCATTCTTAGAGAGAAGAGGTCTACTTTTGTATTGGAGAAGATTTCTGAACTCTGATCAGTTTTATATACAATTTGGTTTTTGAATTCTGCAATATTTACTTTATCGATGATTTCTGCTTTCGTTATCATGTCTGAGTAGTTTATTTGTTAGGTTTCAGGGTTTCCCAGGGAAACCAGGTTGATTGTTAGGGTTTGATATAATGGATTGAATTTGTTAGGTTCCTAGTCTAGATTTGTTCATAATGTATGAATTAGAGTAGCTAACTAGCTGATTGATCTTAAAATTATAAACTCAAAGGGATTTGGTTTAGAAGTCTGATCTAGTCTAGATGAATAAGTGCCTTTGCATGCGGGAGTATTTTCTTTGGGGCTTATGAACTTATCGAATCTGAATTATAATGCATGTTTGAATCATCTAAATACGGCGAGAGTTTGTCTTTATTGATTTAAACATAGGGATCTAATACTTCGGGAGAAGATTAGTCTATTGTTGTCTTTTGAGTTGAGAACTAATCAAAACCACTATTTTATCTGTTCTTAGCTTAATTCGATTTTAAACTGAGAGTCGTATGTTCTTGGTCTCTGTGGATTCGATCCCTCTTATACTATTGCGTTTGTTGTGCAATTGTAGTGAATATATTTGGGTTAAAACATGAGTGTATCAGGCAACGATCCCAATCCACTACATACGAACTAACAAATTTATATAATGGCAACACAATAAGACAAAAAGAAGACGAGATGAGATGTCGACTTACCACGAAAAATATGACCAAGTTTTTCTCGTACTATAGCTTGATCTATGTCCCCCTACTTAATGACCCCTCGAGCTTTTATCTTCCTAACATTGTTGAAGAAGTGTGGAGGATAATCCTTAAGATTCAGCGGGAGATTTAAAATTAACAAACAAAAATCATTATGACTTAGAAGAAAGAAAACAATGACGAAGTCATCACATAATTCTACCAATGAATAAATTCCATCCCTTGGAACAGTCGTAACCACACGATGGAGCCGAAGCCTCGTTGACCTTCACAAAGAACCATCGGTGTTCCAATCCCAAATCTTCTTCTTCACCCTAGTGAGGAACTTTTGTTGGGTTTTGAAAGTAACATAGAAGAAGCATGTGTCGACACTGACCTTTTCAACGGTCCTGGGCATATTTCATATCCTCATGATATCTTCGAAGAACTTCTCACAAACGTCGACGCCAACCTTGAGAATTAGGACAAGTATCCCCACTAGGTTACGGATATACGTTGTTGCATTCTATGATGGCCATCTCATGTTTTTTGCAATATGCGACGAATAACTTAGGCAACGGGAACCACATGTGCGCCATGGTGAAGTAGTCGTCGTCTTTCCTCATTAATCATAAAACAACGATGAAAGACAAGCCAAATGAATATTTTGACACACTCAATGGCAACCACATGCCAAATCTGCTTGTAGAAACCCACCATATTTGGACCTGCATCATGATCACGTGTTAATGGATAGGTTTTTGGGTTTATAGACTATAAGCTGAACTCACAGTAAAAACACCATTTGATGTTTCACTCAAAGGTAGCCAATTATGCGCTCATGTAGCATCATCTAACAATATCGCCATTAAACTCATTCTTGTATCTTCAGAAACATATGGAATGATAAGGTCCCATCGCCAACCATGACCTCTCTGCCATAAGTCACGTATCTTCATCTCCCTACACACCGAAGGCACCAAACATCGAGTTACATCCAATAACGGCACCCTTAATATCCACTTGTCGTTCCAGAAGTTGACATTGTTTCTGTTACCCAATACCCAACTCAACCCGGGAAGTACGACCTTACGAGACAATCCACCACACCTCTCAATAACGCCGACCAACTTCCCTTCGAAAATATCCAAGACATCATTAATTTATGTAATCTTGTATTTGCTTCTCAACAAATGGGACCAACGACTAAGATTATCACCTAATAGACATCAACTAACTTTAGATAGCAGAGAGATATTCATGTCCTTTGCCTTTCTTATCCCAAGGCCTCCTTTTTCTTTTGGCGCACAAACTCTATCCCAAGACAAAAGATGTTGTCTTCTTCTCTCGGTTTAACTACCCCACAATTTTTTTTGGGAGATTCTATCCAACTTATTCAATGTCGATGATGGAAAATATATCGAGCTCATCGTATGTATATGAATTGAAGAGAGCACTTGCCTTTGTTAACATTACTCGCCCAACGAAACTCAACATACTTCCTTTTCAACCCGCAAGTCGTGACTGTAACTTCTCCTATACATCACTATATGTATCTTTGTTAATACGCTTATGAAGAGTTGGGAAGCCCAAATATTTCCCGTAGTCTTGAGTAACTTGGATCCCATTCTCCAGGCTGATCAATTCCTCAAGCTCCATGCTAACATTTTGAGAGAAATAAATCTTAGACTTTGGTAAGCTAATCTTCAGTCCCGATAGTTGGCATAACTTGTCAAGCACCTCACGAATAACTTGTATCTGCGTGACTAACACCCCAGCAAAGAGAATGAGATCGTCCACGAAAAAATATGTGAAAGTAATGGTCCCCGATGAGATAGTCGTATCGGTTTCCAGCAATCCTTGTCTATAACAACATCAATTAAATGGCATAAACATTCTAGGAAAAGGACAAACAAGAAGGAGAGAGGGGATCTCCTTGGAAAAGTCCTCGCTCTGGCTTAAATGCCTATGTCGTCTCTCCATCCCAAAGAACATTTATAGAAGTACCCATAACACTACTCATGATTCAGGCAACCCACTTCTCATGTAGTCTCGCCGCTGTAAGAGTATCCTCCAAAAAATCCCAATGTATTCGATCATAAGCTTTCTCAAGGTAAAGTTTGAGTAGCATCCAACCTTTTCTACCTTGTTTACACCACATAGATATAACTGCTTCCTGCACCACCACTATATTATCAGTACTTAATCTTCCTGGAATAAAGATTGACTACGGTGGCCGTATTAGCACCGACTTGGCTTTCTATAATCCTAACATCATTGTCTTTGTTATGATTTTAAACAGCACGTTATGCAGACTGATGGGCCTAAACTGTGTAATCTTCTCCGGTTTGGCCACTTTCTCGATCAAAACAACCAATGCATCATTAAGTCCAATTGGCATAAATCTTGTTGTAAAAAAACTCCAAGCCAAATTTAGTGATTGACGTCCCACTAAAGCCATGTCTGATAAAGGAGTACAACCAAGTAGTGAAAGCTTATCCTCTTACTGATCAACACTAGCATAGAGTACAAGCCCATGTAATAGTCAACAATCAACTTTTCGAGCTCAGACTTCTCCGAAATCCAATGGTCATCATCATCTTTAAGCATATCAATAGTGTTTCTTCTCCTATGAATTACCATTGAAGTATGGAAATACTTAGTGTTTCTATCCCCAAACGCAATCCATTTTTCTCTGGTGAAACCATATCATGCAATCCATTTTTCTCTGGTGAAACCATATCATATCTTCTTGTTCTAACACTACACTTAACTCATTTTCCAACTCTTCCTCCTTTCGAATTAAGTCATCAGATTTTGTATCTTCCAATTCCACAAGTATCTCCTTAATTGCATGCAACAACCTCTCTTTCTTTCTAGTAACATTCCTGAAACACTCTATGTTACATCAGTACAGAGTGCTTAGATTGAGAGCTTGCGGTGTAGAAATATTAGGTTTCCATGATGCACTGATAAAATCCTTGAACCCCTCATGTTGCATCCATGCAACTCCAAACCTATATGGTCTTCGACTCAAGTCACGACTACTAACATGACAGAGTTGTAAGTAGACCGGTGTATGATCCAAGGCTAGGAATGGTAAGTGAGTAACCTTCGCTTCTGGCCATTGAAGTCGTGACAGAGTTTTAAGTAGACCAGTTTAGCAACGTAAGTACTCTCCGTCCTTCCTCACCGCCAAGTAAAAATATTTCTAGCAAACCCAATATCGATCAAAAAGGATTTACTAATCCAATCACCAAAAGCCAATGAATCAACCAGGAGTCTCCCACTACCACCCGATCGTTCATCAACTCGTAGAATAGTATTAAAATCACCATCCACAATAAGCGGTTCATTAATACTATTAATCAATGATTTCAACTCTAACCACAAGCCACTACGCTGACTAACATTTGGAGCCGCATAAAATACCATGAGGTGCAAACATTCATCCCCCCTCCCATTGAACACGTGCATGAATGTATTGATTCTTGGAACCAATAATCACCGAATCACATACTCGAGATCTCCATAGAAGCTATAGTCCTCCACTCTGACCTATAGCGTCCACTTGATAAATATTATTAAAGCCTAGGCCCTGACAGATTGTACGTGCTCGATCTCCACCCGCATGAGTTTTGAAAATAGCAAGGATATCAGTATTACACTTCTTCAACATATATCTTATCGAACGCCGAAAATTAGGTTTACTTGCCCTGAAAATTCCATAGTAAAAATTCATATCGATAATCTTCAAAAAAGAAAGAACCACCGGAGAAAAATTCTACGCCATGCTAGGCTCATCCTTACGTAAAGGTGAGCTAGCCAATGTCACATTCTTCATGACCGCATTTTCCGCATCCGAAACCTGCATAGTCATGATTTCTGTTGAGTTCTTTCCTTCCTCAACATGAGGCCGTATGGATCCTTTCCCCCATCCCAATTCTCTATGGACCTTGATACATCATCAACCTGATACATTGTGAGTCCATTCACATAAATACCACCATCACGTCCAATGGCTATTTGTTCCACCCTAAGTCTTTTACCCAAAGTTGACAGCTCAAATTCGCTAGAGTTGGCCCAAACACCAGTCTCATGCTTGGCCTATTCTATATATTACAAGCTCCATGATTCTCAATCTCTCTCTCTCTCTCTCTCTTTGGTCTGAAACCTTTCCCCTTAGATCCTTCTTTTGGGACATTCTTTCTTACAATACTAAGAAGGTTCTCCCCACCCTTACCCGTAAATTTATATTCACTACTTCTAACCACAACCGAAGCATGTGCATTCTCCTTGTTCTCACTTAACTTTTCTTGACCAGACATCATGTTAGGTACAACCTTCGACTTCTCTAGTTGGTCAAATCCATTAGACACCACCATATCAGTTTGGTGCCTCGTATTAGTTACATCCACAAGCCTCTTCTCTTGGCTTCCTTTCTGTGTACAACCACCCACATTCGAACTACTTTAACATCGATCTATCTTTCCCGAAGACTTCTTTACCAACGTAAAACCATCAATTTTAATTACTCCCGCACCTACAACAACTTTCGGTCCCTAGTTCTCCAAACCAATCGATTTCTGAGCTACTTCCCATGGACAGTTCGACACCAAATGTCCATACACCACATTCATAGCATATATGTTGTAGGCCTTCGTAAGCTATGAAATAGCGTTCCCCATTGATAACAATTGTTCCTTTCAATGGCGCCTTCAAATTAACCTCCACACAAACTTTACCAAATATAACTCGTTCAAAATTCAAAGTTGTCAATTCCACATTCACCGGTTTATCTACACTCTTAGCTATCCCCACTAAAATTTCTCTATGATAGAGATTTACAAGGATATTCATCAGTCGGACTCAAACTAGAGTTGTACCTATCACATTACGCAATGGGTCAAAGGTCGAAGTCCATCCTTGCACCATAAGGTAACAACCAAAGACCTTGCATGGTCCAGTCAATGCCGGCGAATACTTTGTCTCATCATCAAACCTTACCATGAAGAAATTATGCAGTAAATTAGACACGTACATGCCGCTCTTAGGTTTTCATAGTTCACGTACGTAAGATGCACTATCAGAACGGTACAACCTAGTACTTTCACAATCATGCACTGCTTCTATAACCGATTCATCACATTCAAAACGTCCTACCAGTCATAATAATCGGTTCACCATGTTCGCCATCCGAATATGAAATTTTAAGGCTTTCATATACAAAATCATCGGTCATAACATTCTTCGGCACCGGCCTGCCTCCCACACTACTCTTCGTCAAACGTTGCACCCATGTCCCGTATTTTTCTGGTGGATCACCTGCCGGCCGGTTTGTTTCATTGTCTTTAACCATGGTCGCGTCTTTGTCTTCAAAAACTCTAATTTCTTTCTTCATTCTAGTCGCCATATGATAATTGTATTATTTTTTTCATAAAACACTTCGATTGATAAAGTTAATCATTTACATTTTAAAAAAAATTAAAGTTTATTTTTCGCCTAAAAAAGTTTTTTAATATCCAAAATGATTTATATTTTAATAAGAAACTCACCCTTTAAGTGAAAGAAATCGAGCTTAAGTTAATTCATATAAGAATATATGGGCCGACTCTTAATTAATGGGCCTGAATAGGCTCAAAACATCTTGAATTATTTAACCCTACACCTCAAAAATTCAACTGAGAAAAAAGTTCCAAAGTCAAGAATGACGATTCTGGATTTTGTTTTATAAAATGAGACTGGATTACATGTGAAGAAAAGTTATAGTGAATGATGAACCAACATAGTGAAATGGTGAGATCACTAATTGTTCAAATCCGTAAAACTACATAGTTACTTTGATTAAAACCATTCCATTGACAAAATCTTCTAGTAGTCGTATGAAATTGTGCTTCTTCGAATATTTTTTTCAGAATTAATCATATTAGATATTATCAATCAAATAAAGTGATGAAACACATTTTATCATAAAAATTGGTTATAGACACTTTAAAGTTTTGTAGTTTGTAAAATAAATACTATTAAAACATAATCGGTATTCCATTTCATAAATGTCTTTTTGTCTCTTTTTAGTTATTTAAAAAACAATATTGATTATGTTAACAAAAATAAAATCAAATAAAAGAATCTCCAAATAATTTTAAAACCTGAGGCAATTTTTGGTTGGGAAGTGAAGGTTAGTCCCATTTTCTTTGTTTGAGATTCATATTATGTTGCTCGATTCCTACAAGTCTCCTGGTTGCAAATCCGATTTCTCCTTTCTCTTATTTCCATCTTGCATGTTCTATTTCGTATCTCAAACTTTTCATATCGATGAATGTTGAATCAAACATTATCCCTTATTTTTAGTTTTTTTCTACCGTGAAAAAATGAAAAAAAAAAATTAGGAAGATTTGATTTTCTGTTTTATTTTTGTCAACATCACAAAGAAAAATTACAAATGCCACAGGTGAGATTCGAATCAGGGATGCATAAGCTACAAATCGGAGCTTCTGCCACCAGAATACAGGTGCTCGGCTTTTCTGTTTATACTCAAGAAGTCTAATTGTTTTTTAAAAACATTTTACAAATATATATATATATATATATATATAATAAAGATTAATTAAACTAATATACAAAAGGTTAGTATCAGCATTAACAAAAAAATTATGATATATTCATCTTAATATACGGGGAATTCTCAAAAATAGCACAAAAATTAGGATTTTCCAAAAATACTACACACTTCCAAGAGTTCTAAAAATATCTTAATTTTTTTCAAAAGTACCATACAAAGGTTTTTGTTCCAAATATACCACAAATTTGAAATAACTTTAAAATTTTTAATTTGAATCCTAAAACCCTCAAAACCAAACCCTACCCCTTCAAAATTAAACCCTAAACTCTATTTAGTGAACCCAAACTCAAAATTTTAAATTTTAAACACTTAAAATTTCATTTTTGTTTTTGTGGTATTTTTGAAACATTTGGGAATGTGTGGTATTTATGGAACTTTTGGGAGTGTACGATATTTTTGGAATTTTAACTTCTTTTGACGGTATTTCAACGAATTACTCTTGAAAATACTCAATTCCCTAATTTATTAATTAAAATTTTTCTATTATCAATTATAGAAGTAAAAGTACATATTTTAATAAAATTTTATAATTCATTAAGAATAGCATATCAACGAGATTTGTTCTGATTTTTGTTGTTTAGTATTGAAAATAGGCTTGTAGGTTGTGGAGTGTATAAATAAATGTAAGTATTGAAAGGTAAAATGTAGGAATAAGTGAATGGTCATGTCAAGTGATGGGGGAAAACTGAGGATTCACTCTTTTAGCTATGAGTTATGTGTTTCCATTTTACCACAACAAAAAGGTATTCACGTTCTATGCCCAAATTGATATACCTATTTTTATCCTATTTTCAAAATGTTAAAATAGCAATACCTTTTTCTATATGTTTCTTTATTATTTTATTCTTTAACTTAAAAACGCCATTTTAGTTTTTATTAATGATTTTCTATTAATTCCTAGGTGTTATAGTGATCTCGTTGCGATGTGGTTGCAGCAACAAAAGCACACTTGTGAGTATTGGAGGTATTAAGAAAATGGTAGGAAATGGAAAGCTAACATGAAACATAACAATATTAGAAAACTACGAATCAGCAACAAAAGCACACGAATGTTCAATCAGCAAAATAAGCTACAAATGTTCATTTTGAAATACAACTACCTAATACCAATGGTATTGAATATACCATACATATATATATATATATATATTTTAGTTGTATTTTTCTAAGAGTTGTTGGATATGAATAAAGTACATAGACATTTTTAAATTAATACACATTTTTCACGAAACTCTCCTTTCTCTCTCTATCCCTATCTCTTCCCCGCCGGAGTTGATTGCCGGTTTTCATAGCGGAGGAGCTCTGGACGGAGGGTACAAAGGCCCAACATCCCCGCTTCTGAGCAAAAGCTCGTGCTCCGTCTAATCGGTGGTCGCCGATCCCAGCGGCGGCTACCTCCGGCGACTGATTTCGTCTTCTTCAGCCGACCTGTCTCATCTGCCTCAGCCGCAAATCACCTTGGTTCAGGTCGGAGTTCTCTTATGTCTTGTGGCTCTCGACGGTTCGGAGGTTTTGGTTGGTCTTTTTCTCAGATCTGTTTGGGTTTGAGGTCCGACGCCCAGATCTACTCCGGCAACCGTCTTTTGGCTCCGTCGGAGGTTTTCTTCGTCTCTGCTGCAGGGTGAACGGATCTCGGCTCCTGGGTCGCCTTCCGTTTCGGGTTTTCACGCTCCGGGGATTGGTCTTTTGTTTCCAATCGCATCCGCGTGCCAGGTGCGTGTTGGTTGCGGTGCTGGGTTCTCCAGCCTCAACTCTTGTTCCCTTTGTTCTTAGTCAGACTTTCTGGTTTGGCTTTCGAGCTTTGGTGGCTGCTCGGTTTGTCTCGAAGGTTAAGGTTGGTGGTCTCGGGTGTAGATAGGTTGGCGTTTTTGCGTTCTCGGCGCCGGGTTCTTTGTCTGGGTTTAATAAAGCA
>OVBE01003065.1:0-28144 GCA_900406425.1 Iberis pinnata | reverse complement strand
TATATATATATCATTAATATGATTGTAATTTAATTTTACCTAACTTATATAAAAAATAATATTATTATTATTATTATTTTAATCTCTTAGCATTTTTTAAACTAGAGTTTGACTCTATGTAATTTTGCTTTCACAAATTATAGAAATTGATTATAGATCTATAATCATAATTATATAAATTACCTATTTAACATGAGACATTGTATTTTTATCCAATTTTCCTTCTTTAAGTGTTTTGTATTTTATTATTCTTAGTAGCTTATATGTTATTAATTCAACCGTAAATTAAAACAAAAAAATACAATAAAAAATTTGTCATTTTAATCTTTAAAGTACAACGGATCGATACAGTAATTCAAACTCTATTAAAACAAAAGTTTGCAATTGTATAACAAATGACCAAATTCAATCACTTATTTAATAAATATGACAACCACTAATCTAGTTGCTCTTTAAAATAAAAACGAATCTAACATACCATATAGAACCTTTTTTTTTATGACCTTGGTATCTAAAGTTCCGAAGGACTCCGACTAGGTTCAAAGCGTATGCAGTTGCCAAGGATATCCAGGAGGGCCGCCGAAATTTAGCTCATGTTAATTGACAGTGGCGGGGATTCGAATCAGGTGGCAGAAGTCACAGCTATAAGTTCTTTACCACTAGAATTAGAAGCCTCGGTTGAACTTGTGTTTTTATTTATAATCTAATTATGCATTTCATGCTAAAAGTACTAGGAGGGTCCTTCCACGAACAAAGACAATTAAGAAGTCATCGAAAGAGGCACTTCTTGATTTTGTAATGATGCGAACTCTCTTATTTGTAAGTCCGCCCTCATTTTTCGTGTGGACCATCTTTTTTCCTCAACGTATTTTGTTATTTTCCCTACTTCAAAGTTATGCATCATGTGTCTATCCATAACGGGTCATTGCTATAAACTTTTTTCTTCGATTTCAAAACTAATTGGGTTGAAATCTATTTCTTCCTCAATAGTATTATATAGGGCTGAGAATATAAATCGAACCGAAATTTCTGAATCGAACCAAGATTTTTCGAACCGAACTGAACCGAATAATGTTTCAATCGACACAGCAAATTTTCAATTTTGGTAACCAAACCGAACCGATAAACGTTTGGTTTATTTGTTTATTTTGGTAACCGAATAAACCATAAATAACCAAAAATCTGAACTGGATAAACCGAGTTAACCGAAAAAACCGAAAAATAACAGAAAATTAACCAAATAAACCGAATTTCAAAAAAAAAAACCGAACCGAATAAACTAATTTCCAAACCGAACCGAACAGAACCAAAATTTTATTCGGTTTAGTTCAACACACAAATCCAAAAACCAAAATAACCGAGAACCAAAATTTCTTACCCGTTCCGACCCGAATCGACCAGAATCACAGCCCTAGTATTATATAGCATTACATGCACCCAGGGCCGGTCATGAGATTTTAAAAACTTCTAGAGGCCGCAATCTACAACGAAAAAATAGGCCAAAATTGTATATTTTTCTAAAAAATGGGCCGTTTTCTTAAATAAATTTTTTAAATTGAAAAAAGGCCGCAAGCTAATGCTTGCTCTGCTTGGGCTCAAAACCGGCTCTGCATGCACCCAAACGTAAAACATAATGCTATATAATCCTAATTTAAAAGTTAAATATTTGCACTACTCCTATTTCAAATCTTCGAAACTTATAAACTCTTAAAATTAGGCTGAAATCTAATTCCTCCTTGATAGTATTATATAGCACTACATGCACCCAAACTTAAAACATAGTGATAAATAATCTTAATTTAAAAGTTAAATATCTGCATTACTTTCATTTCAAATCTTCAAAACTTTTAAACTCTTAAAACCAAAATTCGAAACCATAATCCATCTACGTATTGGTTTTCGAAATCATAATCCAAAACATTACATGTGGATACTTAGTAAAAACGTTTAGAGACCAAATTTATTATATTGTTGGGATGTTTCAAGAACTGACTGTGTGTTTATCCCTTAGTAATATGTCTATATTCAAAAATAAATTTGAAAAATATACTTATATTGTTGATATCTTCTTTCAATTTAGTTTCTGTACTTGAATTTTTGCAAGTATGATCAACTATTAACAAAGAAAACCATAAATATAGTAAATATATTTTTTCCTTGATAAAATCCGACCCAAATTAAGTTCTATAATGTGAGATTTTACAGTTACATAGAATCAAATTCCGATGAAAAAGTGTATAAAAGTATATTTTTAACCATTTGATCAAATATTGTTTCTTCTAGCTAAGCTAATAAATGCGTTTATGATATAGATTATAGCCGCAAGGCCGTTCTTAAGGTCAAGCAGAACAAACACGAGTTTGTGGCCTATTTTATATTTTCAATATTTTACTTTAAGAATCAACCCATTACCGGCCTATATATTTCATTTTATCTTGCGGTTTTTAAAATCTTAGGACCAGTTTTGAACTTATTGGTTGATACACTTCATTTTATTACAACTAATACAAACACACATTGGTACATATATTAAACATACTCCACATAACCATTTTATTCGATTACAACACTTTTTTAGTAACCATCTCACACATTACACATTACAAGACTCATAATCATTATAAAAGTTCACTTCCTTAACCACATTTATAATCTTTTTTTAACAACTAAGACTTGTCCCAGGAGTGATACCAAGCATTCTACAAAACTCCAAGTAATGATTAACTCTACTTTGAACAGCAGCAGGACGATTACCATTACATTCACCACCATTGATTCTTCTTGTAGTAGCTCCAAAGCCTTGGTCTAAAACAGGACGAACATTTTGGTTCCAAAACCACATAGCACATTTAAAAGCTACTTCAGGACTACGAGCTACCATATCTGGATCAGTTAAAAGAGGAAGTCCTAGGAATTTTCCGGCCGCGCCATAGTTATAGTTCCATGTGATTTGGATCGGACCACGACCATAGTAGTCTTTGCCTGCTTGACATGGATACTCTGTGCTTGCTGCACAATATTTTCCTCTAGCTATTTCTTCTTTGTAACAAAAGCCTTAATATATAACAATAGATAATGTTAATTTACTTGAAAAAGAAGAAGGTAATGTTTTTATTTCAATATTTGAGTTAAAGTGATTCTAATTATGTATACAAAAAGAAAAAGAGATTATGAAATTTTTTTAGAAAAAAAATAATTTTTATTTTGTTAAATTGTAAAAGTTCCAGATCTCCACGATATCAAAACTCGGAACGATACAAGGAACATTTAACATTGGAAGAGCCTCGAATTCGAGGTGGCTAAGTCACAGTTGGGGTCTTTGCCACCAGACTACAAGTGTTCGGGGTAGTATATGTTTTTGGAGTTTCCACCCAAACATTTTCCCATGAACTACTATCAGCTTTTCAATTATTTATGAAAATCTATAATTTTATAATTAAAAATCTACTCCCTTCGTTTCGTTTTAAATGTGTTTTTAGAATTTTTTATTTATTTAAATCAACTATCTTTTTAGGTTTCAATGATAAAACTAAATGTTTTTGACTTTTCAGACTAATAGAATAATTGCAGTAATTTTTTTTTATTAGTTGGTTTAGAATCTTTATTGTTGTTTTTATAAAATATATAAATTTCTTAATTTTTGTGAAATAATGTTAAACAACATTTATTTCAAAACAGATGTAGTATTTTTTGTGAAACAAAAAGAAACTTAAAAAGTCTATTAAAGAAGAAAAAAAAACGTAAAGAGTAAATAATTAATGCATGCATTAATGTAACAAAACTATACAAACTTACTTCCAGATTCATGAGAGAACTGAGCCAACATAGCAGCAATCTCACGTTTAGCCACACTTCCTCTATAGTTCGCAAACGACTGAGCCGCCGCGATAAAAGCCTGACGAGTATAAAACCCTTTGGCTGGGCAACCATTTCCAACTTGACTTATAATACTATCGAAAAACGCCGGTGTAATAATGTTTTCAATAGTATCACGTGGATCAGCGTTTAAACCGCCTGCACCGCCAGCAGGAGTAGGCGAGACAGGTGTGGTGCGGCCGCTACACGGGCCGCTTTGGCATCCGGTACCACAATAGGCAGTTGTGGTACCACAATATCCGTATCTACTACAACATAAGTTGTTTGCACAACCAGTTCTACTGCAATGTTGAGAAAACGCGGTTTTGGTCAAAATGGTTAGAGTGAAAAGGAAAAGGATAAGAGCGTTTTGCAAAATTGCGTTTTGTGTAGCCATTTTTTGTTTTGTGTTTGTGAGTTTGTGTGGAGAATTGAAGATGGTATATGGATGTATTTATAGTGTGAAATTTTGGTTTTTTTAATAATATATAACACATTAAAAAAACAAATGATATATATATTAATGTTAGATATTTTTCACGATTATTGATTGGGTTTTAAGTCAAAGTCAATGATAGTTTGTACAAGAAAAACAAGTCAATGGCCCATTATTTTTTTGTTATTATTGAAAATCGAAATTCCATGTCGGCCATAACGTTTAGCTGAATCAAATTATAAACGAATGTCAAGTTGGTGAGTTTTCGTGTATTAAAATATAAATTTGAGGTAATTATGGTAACTACTTAAGAGTTTCATTATGATTTTTGAATTCCTTGGAAAACATTAGTAATTGAAATTGTTAATGAGGAAAATAAAAACGATATTTTTTTTTGTCATATTGGTTTAAGTCAAAAGTTAGTTTTTAATAAATGCATAATTATTAAATCGTTATTTTTGATCCATCAAAAATACTTAATACACTTAGTTTTATCAAAATTTGTTAAATAAATTATTCACCAATTTATGAAAAACTTTAAATGTTTTAACTCTTTTTGGTTATCTAAGAAAAGCATATTTATTGCTAAAATAAGGCCTAATGCAGTAAATTTAACCAAATCGGTTAATGCATTAATTTATTTTTTCACAATAATAATAACTTAAATTAAAAAATATGAGTTACAAAACACCAATTAAGAGGTGAGAAACTAATAGAAGAGGATAGAATATATTTTTTGTTAACTGATCTAACAAGTAGATATGTTCTTGTATATCATTGACGATTTTCATGAATCAGTTTGAACTGCTCTTATGTTCTTTAAAGTTGATTGAATTCTGTTATCTCAATTGCAAAAGTTGGTCACTTCGTTGGTTTTGTTACGAGTTGAACCAGATCCGGTGAACCGGTAATAAATAGAGTGCATTGCTTCCCAAAGGTGAGAAAACACTTTAAAGTCCAAATGAGAACTAGCAACTCTGTATGAAATGGGGAAATTCCACATCTAATATCTGCACATCCCATGTATTCAGATCCATCTTCCATACCTGGTAAAATCAATTTATTCCACTAATAGACTCCCGTGCTTTCTAAGAACCATCAAATCTACAATCGACTGAAGGATACAATGAGTCATCAGGTACTCCTATCCTCGTATTAGGTGTGGACCCATTGTTTGAATATATCATCGCATGAGCAGAAAACCAACATGCGATTTTCTTCAAAGTCAATTCTACAAAATTAAAAGGTTTCCATTGAGAATTGTGGAAACAAATCGCATTTTTCGCTTTCCAGATATACCATATTATTCAAGATAACTTTTTAAGAGTTTTACCACCATTAAAATCCTTTAAATTGTCAAGTAATAAGTAATGCATGTTTTCTAAAAACCTAGATAGAGTGGAGATATGTGATATTTGTCCAACACTGCAATGCAATAATTATCGATTCCAATTCATAATATAATGCATTAGCATTAAACCAGCTTATCAAAATTGGCATTAAACCACCTTATCAAAATTAACCGGTTAAACCATACCAACCAATAATCTAGGACACTAGAACCGTCGATACTTAAGTAAAAACGACACCGTTTAACACCTCTTTTACACTCTTAAAGAATTAGATAAACTTATCGATTTCTTCCTCCTCTCTCTCACTCAGTTCTGCTTCTTCCGTCATTTCGAAAAATTTTCGAAATTTAGGGCTTCGAAGGTATGTATCATAATCTTCTGATTTCTCACGAGCTACTCTTTGTTCTTCCTTATAAATCACCGAACCAGTACATATCTATTTTATCAAATCGAAGTTTCTGATTTCTGATTATGTTCATTGCTTATTTGGATTATATTCATTGCGTATTTGTTGAAATTGCGTTCTAATTCGTTGTGTTTTTGATGTTTAATGTATACAGTTAAAAGATCCAAAAGTGAATGTATTAAGAGAAGTATTGTGATTAAAGAAGATGAGCTTTACACAAGCTAATTGTATTAGTCCATCTTACTATCATCCTTCAAGAATTACAAGCATCTCAAGTGTACTTATTAGATCTACTAAGTTTTCACCAGTTCTAAATCATGGAAAATGGAAACAAAGTTCTGTTGTTTGCTTATTTGGTGGGAAAGGTAAATCCAATGGTGGTGAAGAGGTTAGTTTCTTTTCAATCATCATTGTTGATATCATTTTGGTTTTAGGCGCACCAAGGCGCACCTAGTTTGCGCCTTGAGCCTAGGCGCAAAAAGCAATCGCCTTTTGGTCACAAGGCGAATAATGAATTTCTATGGCATACATTATCATATGTCTAGGAAAAAGTTAAAGAAAGAAGAAAACATGCTGATAAACTCTTGAAGAATTAGGGCTGGGCAAAAAAATCCGGAACCGAAGAACCGAAAAAAACGGTTCCGGTTCCACCCAAAAATACCAGATGGTTATTAACATGAAGAATCATGGGTATCGGGTAGGAATCGGAGCCGAACCGAGAACCGAATGGTTCCTAAACCGAACCAAATACCCGAAACCTCAGCCCTACTAAGAATGTATAGATTTATTAGTTCTCCAAGCTGGTTTATGCATTAGTTAGGTTTTGTAAAGACTATTTTTTTAATGGAACTGAGAGCAAATAGAGCATTGTGGTCTGATTCTAGAAATAATTAGGGTTTAATGGTGATTAACAATGTTTTAAAGTCAGTTGGATTTAATTAGGATTTTAGTCTCAACTAAAAATACATTAAGCGTGCGCCTTGGTTGCTTTACGCCTCGCTCAAAGCGGACCAAGGCGCACCAAGGCATGCGCTTTTTGGATCATGCGCCTTGCGCAATATAGATATTATTGGTGCGCCTTGCGCTTTTTTAAACTAATATTCTTTACTCTTTTTGAATAGTGTGTGTGTTTGTTTTAATGATTGTTGTGTTATATCAGATATCACCATGGAAAGCAATAGAGAAAGCTATGGGGAAGAAATCAGTTGAAGATCTATTACGAGAACAGATACAAAAGAAAGACTTTTATGATATTGAAAGTGGCGGTAACATTCCTCCACGTGGAGGAGGCGGTGGTGGTGGAAATGGTGGAGAACGTTTTGATGGAGGAGGAGGAGAAGAAGATGGTGGTTTTGCTGGGATTGCAGAGGAAACCTTACAAGTGGTTTTAGCAACCTTAAGTTTCATCTGTCTGGTAATTGAAATGCACAACTATGGATGAGGGAAAGTAACCTATACCTGATTATTCGAACCGAAATATCCGGTTCCAAACCTGAACCGAATAATTAAATTATCCTAATGGATATCAAAATCAATTATCCAAATAATCAGAACCGAAACCGAAACGAACCGAAATTTTAGGAATCGAACTGAACTAATCGAACTTAACAAAAATAAACAATATATTTTTATTAAATATGCAAAAATATAATTATATTACACAGTATTAATTAAATATAATTTTTGTTTTTATTTATTGAAGATTTTTGGTGAAATATTAAATAGGAACCGAGATACCCGAATGAATACTCAAAACAAAATGAAATAATTATCAGAATGGATATTAAAATCTATTATCCAAATAACCAAGCCCGAACCGAACTTTAAAAATATCTGAATAGATCCTAAATTCCTATATATGAACTACCCAAAAGAACCAAACCAAATCGAATACTCAAACGCCCACCCCTATGCATAACTTTCAGGGGGGAAAAAGCTTGAACTTTGCTTTGATTGAATTTTTCTTTTGTTTGTAGTATATCTACATTGTTAGAGGTGGTGGAGTGTTCCTGCTTGTAAGGGATTACTTAGGATTTCTTATTGGAAGACCTATGACTACTCGATTAGCTCGAGCCATGGAGGTTTGGAATGAATTAATGGCGAAAGTGGACACACCAAGAGTGTATGATGAGTTATGGCTAGAAAAGGCAATCATCAATACACCAACTTGGTATGATAATCCAGAGAAGTATAAACGTGCTCTCAAGGCTTATATGGATTCACAAAAAACCGATGAATCATCGCGTTATGGCTATTCGGATTCTGATGAACCATTTGGTTAAAAGTCAAAATCACTGAGATCTTTTGTAACAACTTTCCAAAATTCAATTTTCAAGAAGCATTTGCAATTTGCAGAATCAATGAGATAATATCAAAGTTTCTTAGGCTTAGTGGTAGTAGAATTGCTTTCTTTCTTCTCAGCTTCTGTAGATTTCTTTCTGTCTTTTCTTTCTCTTTTCTTCAATGCAGTCATGTGAGCTTTAAGAATTGTGGCATATGATGCTTGAAATCTTTGATGATCCTTTGCTCCAACCTTTATAAACATGAAAGTATTGCAACAACAAGTTAGCTTCAGTGTAATCTTAAGAATCCATACAAACTCTAGAATCCAATAAAAGTAGTATAAGCAAGAAACTGGGTCATTGTTATGATCTCAACTCTATTCTTTCTTTATTACTCAAAAACACATACAAGAAGAGTTTAAGATTTACACTATAGAGTCCCTAACTAACAAATGGTCAAAGATCCCTTTTAAAGTCTATCTTCCTCCTATTCATACTACTCTCAAGTCATGTGCATATCAAACAATCAATGGATTAATGGATGTGATGATTGTCTATTCATGCATAGCTAAAAGTTTGGTAAGAGACATGGTTTTATAGATCATAATTTTTGAGATAATGGATATAACATACTGAAGTAGAAATCGTTTTCTTTCCATCGGTTGCTCGAATAAGGCATCTATATTCAATAGATTCACCAGCTGAGCTTAGTTTCCTCTTCTGTAGCTTAGAACATAGAGATGCTGTCACAAGTAATAAACCAAATAAGATAGAGTATTAACAAAAATGGAGGTTCAGATGAGATAGTTGCCAAAGTTTACATCTCTTCAAAGTAACCCATACAGATCCTTTCTCTTTGCTTTTCTCAAAAATGCTTGTGAGTTCATTCAGAAATGGATCCAATTGTAATAAAACCTGCAAAATCAATTAAAAAGAAAGCACAATCAACCAAAACCAAAGCAAATCCATCAATCATTGAAACAATCATGAGTTAAAACATCAATAATCCATGAGATGGATCGATCATATACCATTGTTAAATCTCAGATGGATATTTTCTTTTGCAGATCCTTAAGCAGCGAAATCACTTGTTATTACTCGAGAATCACTAAGAGAAGAAACATAAACACAATACAAAGTGTAAGGCAAAGTAGATCTGATTGAAGCAATACACACACACACATTTGAACAATTTACTCGAAACCTATCAAATTCTAAATCGATTCGAAGCTAATAAAAACGATTCAATCTTGCGAAATCTACACGACTAGAGGAAACAATACGATTCAATAACTAAGTTCGATGATCTCGAAAATCAAGAGAGGCCAAAAAAGAAAAGAAACTGACCAGAGAGGAGAAGCTGATGATCTGCTTCTAAAGCTCACCGGCCGGCGACAATTTATCGGTAAAAACTAAAAAGTCAGTCGCTAGTAACTAAAAGATAAATAAGACTCATTTAAACATGGGCTTGTGTTGGACTAATGGGCCGTAATAGGCCCAACTCTTTGTAAAACCCTAATAGGGTTTTGTTCAGGATGCTTTCTCTCTCAAAGTCTACGATTTGATTCATTGAACAACACACTGATGCAGATTCGGAAATTGTTCAAGGCGTAAGAAAACAGTAGTGGATTCATCGAGAGCTATCTGTTGAATCGAGTTAAGTAAACCCTAAGTTATTGGGGATTATTTCAGTCATTTTTTAGAGCTTACTCTGTTAAACAACAATGGGGAAAAAAGTAGGGTTTCAGAAGAGAAGCAGCAAAAGTACAAAAACTAGCAACAAAAATGTCGAAGACGTTTACGATGACGAGATTGACGTTTGTAAGTTTCTACATATTGAAATTTTGCTAAAATCTGACAGATATGTGTGATTGATTGCTCATTATTTTAAGATTTTCATCAAAGTGTTAATGATTGGTTTTTTTGTATCTGCAGTTCATAAACAGAGAGATATTGTTCCTTTGAATGTTAATGATGATACTGATGAATCAGATGAAGATGATGTGCAACCAGTTCTTGATTTAGAGGTTTGTGTTTTTTGGGCTTATCAGATGTTTCCTTTGTAGATGCATCCTTTTAAATTCTTGTTGCTTTGTCTTTATAGGGTGTGGATGATGATGAAGATGATGATGATGATGATGATGATGAAGACGATGAGGACGATGAAAATGAACTTACCAGAGACAGTACGGATGTCTTCTTATGTTAATTCTTATATATAGTTGTTGCATCGATTCAGAACATTGTGCCTAATATTCTATATCTCATAGTAGTTTTTGTAATTGTGCAGTTATTAAGCAAAAGAAATATATGAGAGCTCAGTTTGGAGATCCTGATGAAGAAATGGATGATGATGATAAGGAGAAAGATGATGAGGAAGGCAAAAAGAAGACATGGGGTGGAAGATCAGGTCTATACCATGATGGTGATAATAAAGATTTCGAGGTAAGAGAGTGTTGTGGCTTTTTGTCAGATGGCAATCCATTGATTAGTTGCTAAATCTTGTTTGATGTGAATTTTGAAGATCCGATCAAGTGATGATGAAGACCTTAAAGACGAAGAAGAGGAGGCGAGAAGACTACAAGCAGAGAAAGCAGGATCCCTTACAGCAGCTGATATAGGGTTAGAATATGGTAGTGAAGAAGAAAGCGACAGCGAATTAACCATGGAGGTGGGTCTTATCATATCGTTGGACTCTATTGGTTATTTACTCATCATTCTTGTTATATTTGTTAGGAAATAGCTAAAAAGGGGAAGCGGTCTACAATGAAAGAGAAGGATGACAAGGAAACACATATTGTAGAGATAAAAAAAGACTTAAACTCTTTGTCGAAAGAAGAGCAAATGGATGTAGTATATAGGTAAAACTGATATCTTCTGTTCTTAATCTTTCATTAGTGTCATATATTTGTATCCTCTTCTTGTTATGTATTATAATATTCACGCCTGTATCTTTTGTTTAGTTCTGCTCCGGAAATAGTTGGTCTTTTGTCTGAGTTGAACGATGCAATCGAAGAGCTCGAGAATAAGATAAATCCTGTTATGAATAAGGTAAACCTCTTTACTGCTCCTCGATCTTTTCGATTGCCACTTTATGTCTCTGCAGTTCGAAAGAAGTCAATTATGTCTACTTGCAGTTAAAGGAAGGTGAAACACTGTTGAATGGTGGAGCAAGGTACTTGGAGGTTAAGCAGCTTCTACTACTGACTTATTGTCAATCTATAACATTTTATCTTCTACTCAAGTCTGAAGGGCAACCTATCCGTGATCATCCTGTCCTTGCCCGTCTTGTAGACATCAAAGCTTTATTGGATCAGGTTCTGTTGGTGTATATTCTTTAGTCTCTTGATTTGTACAGAGATTCTGTTTGCATGCTAATTTATGAATGTTTCTCTATCTAGATCAAAGAACTTGATGGAAACCTTCCTCCTGATTTTGAAGAGTCTTTAGCAAAAAGTATCGCTAATGGAGCAGTTCAAAAGGTGGTAAAAGAAGATGCACTTACTTCACCTGTTCCTACTTCGGTTATTAAAAGCCCGCAAGACACAACCGAGGTAAAGTTTGAATCATACTCCTGTAATTTGAATTGACACTTTCTTTGTATTCACTGTATTGATCTCTGTTTATTCAGCCGATGAAAATTGATGAATCGAAAGAAGAAAAGAAGAAGAAAGGAGAGAAACGCAAGCACCAGGTGAATACACATCAAAGGATCTCTCTCTATCGAACTTGCCCAAAGCACTTACTTACTTTACTTTCATTGTAACAGATTGGTCAAGTAGATATGCAAAGTGAAGAAATGTTAAAACTTCGAGCTGCGCTAGAAGGAAAGCTAAGAAGCAATGGAGTTCTTACCTCTACAGTTCCAAAGTCTGATAAATCTCAAAAACGTCAGAAACTAGCAAATCGGTAAATAATATTCTTTCATACTTCTCTTCTCTGATGATTTCGAATCAACCCTTTCTCAAGATTTCGATTGTATTATGAATATCTTTAATCTTTGGATGTTACCAGGAAGTTAGAGACATTCGATGATTATGTAGATGATGCAGACAATAACACAAGTGGTAAACTCAGCAAGCTTGTGTCTACTAAACGTAAACACAAGACTATTTCTGGAGATGATGATTTACCGCAAAGAGATGATATTGGAGAACGGCGTAGAAAGTTTGAGTTAAGAGTTTTAGCTGGAGCTGGTGTGAAATCAGAGGAAGGTGGTGACATGAATGAAACAGAAGGATTTGCATCAGATGACGACAATGTTGATAATGATACGGTAGACGATGATGGTGAACCAGAAGGATCAGAAGATGAATTTTACAAACAAGTGAAAGAGAAACAAGAAGCTAAACGAGCTGCTAAAGCAGAGATCTATTCAAGGTACATAATACACTACTTAAAACTAAAAACCGGTCGGTTTATTTGAAAGTTTGGTTCAGGTTTTTTCCGGTTTTGGGTAAAATGCTAAGCCTTGGGGGTGGGCATTTAAACCGAACCGATTCAATTCGGGTACTTTTTTAATTTAGTTTGGCTTTTGGTTCGTTCGGTTCGGCAACAATTTTATTCTATCCTATAATTGTCTGAACCGAACCGAATTTGCTAAAATTAACTGAATAAACCGAAAAAAAACAAAACCAAAAAATAACCAAAAACCCAATAATAAATTGAAATTAAGATTTTCGAACTGAAAAACCTAACTTGAAAAAAACTAACAAACCAAGTGCCGAACCTAACCAAAAAAACCGAATAAACCGGGTAAAAACAAATAAACCAAAAAAAACCGAAAATTAATTGAAATTAAGATTTTTGAACCGCAAAAACCGAACTTGAATAACAGAAAACCGAACCGAACAAACCGAGTGCCGAACCAAACTTTTATTCGGTTGGGCAAAAAAAAAAAAACCGAAAAGAATGAACGGAATGCGCACCCCTAAGCCCTAACTTAAACCGTCCTTTTTTGCCTACTTTTTTGACATTTGTGGTAACATAATCTCATTGGGCATGTTTTTGTATTTGGTTCAGGAAACCAAATTTAGTACCATCTTTACCAGAAAGTGTTGATGGAAAACGACTCATCTCATATCAGGTTACTTACTACTTACTATATGTCTCTCCAAAAAAGCACACACACTTACATGTCTTTATGTTATAAACTTAAAACCCTAATTTCATAACCCTAGATGGAGAAAAACAGAGGATTAACTCGACAACGTAACAAGGACTTAAAGAATCCAAGAAAGAAGTACAGAGTAAGTATTCTCTGATTGCTAAGTTTCTCCATTGTTTTTGTTTCCTTTTATCAGATTCTGATTTGTGATTTTTGATAATTGGTGATGATGTAGATAAAACACAAGCAAAAGGTTCAGAGACGTAAAGGACAAGTAAGAGATATTAAGACTCAATCTGGTCATTATGGAGGAGAAGCAAGTGGTATCAATCCCAATAAAAGCTCAAGTGTTCGATTCAACAACTAAGCTTATGTCCCCAATATCCAATTTATCACTTTGTTTTTGTTGTATTATCATTACAAATATGATTTTTAAGACCTTCATTAGATTGGTCTCTCTCTTTTGAGAATTTTGAACCTAATTGAGAATGATATCACGATTTTTTTAATATGTTTTTGATCAGAATAACCGAAACCGAACCGAATAACCGAACAAAGCAAACTGGAGAAAAACAGATTCAGATTGGTTTTTGGTTTTTCTTCAAATTATCAGAATTGTTTTTCCCTCTGTTTGGACATTAGAATCAAGAATTAATATTAGAATCTAAAGAATCAAGACTAGTTTAATTTTGGTAATATTCATTTCAATTCTTATGAGTTTTTTTTTTGTTTTGTATTTTTGGATAAGAGATTTGTTGTATTTTTGAATTAGTTTTCTTGGGTAATTTCGGGTTTATAGGATATTTTCGACTAATATATCTTTATTTAAACGATAATTATAGAGATGTTTAATATGAATATTGGTTCAGTTTCGGTTCGTTTTTTTCGGTTTTTGGGTTATAATAAATAACCATTATATTAAAACCATATCTATTTTGGTTAGGTTCGGTTTTCGATACGATTTCAGTTTATTCGGTTTTTACTAATAAACCCCACACACATATATATATATATATATATATTATTTTTATTTATATATTTAAATTTTTAATAAACATTTGAAAATTTTGATTGGTTGGTAAATCATTTTTTACTTATTTTTATGTAAAAATGTGATAAATATATTATTCAGTAAGTTTGTTTTAAAAAAAATTATAATAGTTTTATAAGAGGCAACATAAGTTAAAAAATAATAATAATAATAATAATAATAATAAAATAAAATCTTATAATGATAGCAATAAAGACATTGAAACTATTGAACTTTCTCATATTAATGTTAATCGTCATTATTTATTGTCTTCTCATTCTCATGATGCACATAGAACTATGTCATTTAAAATAAAAAATTATCAATAATTTTGATTTAGTTGATTTATTAACTATATGCACTAATGCATAAATATATGAATTACTATGAAAAAAAATCTTAAAGTGGACATTGATTTTTTATTTATTTTTTAGAAAATTGTAAGACTATGTAGATTATTTAATTATATATTAAATGTTATATTATTTAAATATCAAAAAATTTAAAAAATTATATTGCTAAGGTAATAAATTTTTTCTTTTAGTAGACACTGATTTTTTATTTATTTTTTAGAAGATTGTAAAACTATGTAGATTACTTAATTATATATTAAATGGTATATTATTTAAATATCAAAATAATTTTTTTTCTTTTAGTAGACACTAATTTTTTCTAGTAACTAGTAAATATGTGTAGATTATATAATTATATAATATATATTATATTATGAAATAAAAATAAAATTTATCGATTTTTTTTTTGTTTAATCGGGTTTCTCTGTTAATATTTGTACCATATCCATATCCAAGGTTTTTATAAATGTATATCTAAACGGTTTATATGGTTTATCCAAAGCCATACCATATCGCATAATACGGTTCAGTTCGATTTTATCGTATTGAATACCCTAGAGAATCTTTTATATATCAGTTTTCAATTAGTTTCATATTTTAGGTCCAAAAAACTGAATTGATTAAATGTAATATCATACCGATCCGATATGATATTGATTGGTTTCTGTATAAATCATTTATTACTATTACCGAAAGAAATAAAATCGATCCGAACTAAATAATATACCCGAATGTCTAAGCCTAATTTTGAAATCAAATCCATGTCTTGGAGATATGTTAAGATCATTTTCATGTTTGTACTTTGGTTACACTTGTCATAAATGTATAAGCAAACTAGACTAAATAACAATTGTGTATATGATATCATATTGTTGATCTTTAATATAATTATCTTCTTATCACATTTTCATATTTTAAGATATACTTTTTTCTGACCAGCTCTTGATCATTACATGACCCAAAGAGGAATTAAAAAGCTCTATGTGATTTTATATTCTCTCTTGTGACTAATTCATGTATTTTTAAAATTATTTAGTTGACTTTAATAGCTTGCTTATAAAAGATATACACAACAAAGTGGAACTACACAATCATGTCTCTTAAACTCAATTGGTGGATCATTGTGTTCATCTTCATTGCTCTATCAAAATACTCTCATGGCAAGCTAATTTGGGAAGGATCAATAGATTCAATAGATGGTTTCACAACATTAACAAACACCAAAAAACATACTTTTGGTCAAGCCTTTAATGATAAACCATTCCCTTTCAAATATCTAAATGGTATATTTTCAAATTCATTCTCTTTCACTTTCTTCTTTGCTATAGTCCCTGAGTTTAAAAACAAAGGCTCTCATGGTATGGCCTTTGTAATCTCTCCAACTAGAGGCTTACCTTATGCATCTCCTGATCAATACCTTGGTATCTTCAATAGTACTAACAATGGTAAAGCCTCTAATATGATCATAGCTATTGAGCTTGATATACATAAAGATGATGAGTTTGATGATATTGATGATAATCATGTTGGTATCAATATTAATGGTATGAAGTCTAGTGTATCTGCTCCTGCTGGTTACTATGATCTTAATGATAAGTTTATAAGCCTTTCTTTGATTAGTGGAAAGCTAATGAGAATCACTATTTTGTATAGTAGTGTAAAGAAGCAACTTAGTGTTACTTTATCACCAGCAGAAGAAGGTAATATTGAAAGGAAACCACTTCTTGTGATGAATCAAGATTTGTCATCTTATCTTTTAGATGAAATGTATGTTGGTTTCACAGCATCAACAGGGTCTATTGGAGCAATGCATTACATGTTGATGTGGTATCAATATACTTTAAATTTCATTCCACAACTCGATTTCGGTATACCGATATTTCCTCCATATCCTAAGCCAAAATCTCAAGTAAAAAAGATTGTGTTATTGACTTGCTTGGCTTTAGCTCTCTTTGTTGCAATTGTTGCATTAGCTATAAGTGTTTACTTATATAAGAGACATAAAAAGGTTATAGAAGTTCTAGAGGAATGGGAAATTGAATGTGGACCTCATAGGTTTACTTATAAAGAACTTTATAAAGCAACTAATGGTTTCAAACAACTTCTAGGTAGAGGAGGTTTTGGTAATGTCTTTAAAGGTATACTTCAAGGTTCTAATACCGAGATTGCGGTTAAAAGGATATCTCATGATTCAAGACAAGGAATGTCGGAATTTATGGCCGAGATTTCGACAATTGGTAGGCTTAGACATCCTAACTTAGTTAGGCTTCAAGGCTATTGTAAGTATAAGACACAACTTTACTTAGTTTATGACTTTATGCCTAATGGAAGTCTTGATAAGTACCTATACTTTAAAGATAATCAAGAACTACTAACTTGGGAACAATGTTTCAAGATTATCAAAGATGTAGCTTATGCATTATGCTATTTACATCATGAATGGGTTCAAGTTGTGATTCATAGAGATATTAAACCAGCTAATGTTTTAATTGATCATCAAATGAATGCAAGAATTGGCGATTTCGGTTTAGCTAAAAGATATGATCAAGGCTTTGATCCTAAAACTACTAAAGTAGTTGGTACATTTTGGTACATTGCACCAGAACTTATAAGAACAGGAAGAGCAACAACAGGAACAGATGTTTATGCATTTGGTCTATTTATGCTTGAAGTTGTTTGTGGTCGAAAGTTGATAGATCGAAACCGAAACATCGAAGAACAAGTACTTGTAGAATGGATACTAGATTGTTGGGAAAATGGAGATGTTTTTGAAGCATCTAATGAAAGATTTAGAGAAGAATATAATAGAGAACAACTTGAACTTGTTTTGAAACTTGGTGTGTTATGTTCACATCAAGCTTCATCAATTAGACCAGATATGTCTAAAGTGGTTAAGATATTGGATGGTGTATTGCATCTACCTGATAATTTACTTGATATTGTTAAAGAAGAGAGGGTTAAAATGTGGTCAGAGACATCACCTAATGTTTTGACATCACAAGGATCTATTGGTGTTATGACTTTGACTGAACCGTTTACCTCTATAGGACGTTGAGACGACATAGATGTGAAATAATATCTTAGTAATTTCGAATTTTTGGTCTACAATCTTTTTTATTTGGAATTTTTTACTTTTTATGTTTATGTTGTTTTTTTTTTTTTTTACAATTGTGATTGTGTTGAATGTATTGTGTGTTGGAGAAATCGTTTTAATCAAGGTTTATATTTCTTAAATACTTTTCACACACTTGAAGAATAATAAACTTTTTTACTTTAAACATAGGAGAATTCTCAAAAATACTATTAAAACTAGGTTTATCTCAAAAATATCACATATTTTCAAAAATTCCAACAATGTCACATTTTTTTTTCTAATAATACTATAAAAATGTTTTTGTTCTAAAAATAACACAAAATTTGAAATATGTTTAAAACTTCAAATTTAAACCTTAATACCCCCAAAACCAAACTCCACACCTTCAAAATTAAACCCTAAACTCTATTTAGTGAAATCAAACCGAAAATTTCAAATTCTAAACTCTTAAAATTTACTTTTTATTATTGTGGTATTTTTATAACATTTGAGAATGTGGTATTTTTGGAACTTTAGAGAGCACAGTACTAAATTTGAAATTTTTAATAGTATTTAAAGAAATTCCTCTTAAATATATTATTTTCATATTGACGGATTAACTAACATTCTATAATTTTAGCCTAGAAAAATCCATTAAATTCATTATTCTCATTCGGTATTTCTAAAACTATATATTTTATCATTGTTTGGTTTAAAAATTTATATGAAAATTTATATTAAAAAGAAATAGTCTCGAGTTGCCTTAAACAAAGGAAGCATAAAGATTTATTAAATTTTCTCAAAAAAATTTTAAATGGTAATGAGAAACAGTGTGCTACAAAATTGAAAACATTGTGCTGAAATTGGCAAAGCATTTTATTGAATATTGTAAAATTGCAAAAAACGATGTGACAATAGAGTTTTCTTAATTGCCAAGTGGTATATCCACGTGGTCACTCAATACCACTTGTCTTGTTTGTTTTTTTTAAAATAAATTAATTTTTGAAATTCATCTAATTGTCTTTAACTTTAATTTTAAGTGCTAACAAGTCAATAATAACTATAATAGAGTCTCATAAAATCATCTTTGATATTTAAGTGATTCAAAGTACTTCTCTAATTATTAAGTTTGTTAATTTTAATTTATAACCAATTCCAACATCAATAATCTAATTATGGTATAACAAATTATTTTTCTCTATTTTTGCTAGCCTTAAATCCATCATTTAGTCTTTTTTTTGGCCTACACTATTAATATTAGCAAGTCAATATTTGCAATTATTAATAAGAATATAATTGTTTGAAAAAATTTTATATATAGTTAATCAAAAAGTAATTCTTATAAACTTTGATTTTTAAATATTTTAATCATAGTGGATAATTTACATATGAATATTCAAAACTATTAAAATATGAATGGTAATAAAATAAGGAAAATTCTCAAAAATAACACAAAAATATCATTATTCGAAAAATACCACACACTCCCAAAAGTTCCAAAATACCACGATTTTTTCAAAAATACCATACAAATGTTTTTGTTCAAAAAATACCACAAATTTGAAATAACTTTAAAATTTATAATTTGAAGCCTAAAACCCCAAAACCAAACCCTACCCCATTAAAAACTAAACCATAAACTCTATTTAGTGAAACCAAACCCAAAATTTTAAATTTTAAACCCTTAAAATTTCATTTTTATTTTTGTGGTATTTATGGAACTTTTGAGATTGTGTGGTATTTTTGGAATTTTAAATTCTTTTGATGATATTTCAAGAAATTACTCAAAAAATAAAAAATACATAATAATATTTATGTATAAATAATAAACACTAATACAAAATATAAATAAATATATATATTTTTATATTAATAAATATTAAAAAATTACTACCAATTAAAAAAATTAAAATACTCAATTCACTAAATTTGTTAATCATTTTTTAATTGTTAATCAATATAAAACCCATATTTTTTTTCACCACAAATTATGATGTCATTATTTTAACAAATAACTTAATTATCGTTGTGAAAAAAAAAAACTTAATTATCGTTTGTTCCAAAAAAAAAAAACTTATTGTCATCTTTCTTTTTATAGCTTCTTCTCTCTTCACTGTTTATTTCATAAAGCATTCTCTTTCTGTGGCTGAAACCAAACCTTAGAAACAAAAAAACCAAAACTTTGAAAGAAAGAGAGAGTATTACATAGAGAGAGAGCTAAATCTCTAAAAACAAACACAAACCCAAAACCAAAAAGAAAGAAAAATGGCTTTAAAGATTAACACTTTAGTATCTCAACCTTACAAATTCCCTTCCTCGACTCCTCCGTCAATTTCTACTTTCAGATCTCCAAAGTTTCTCTCTTTCGCTTCATCTTCTCCATCTCTCACAACAGGCTCTAAGTCAGTCTCTCTCTCTCTATAGAACAGATTCAGTTTCATCTATAGTTTCCATTGTGTCTTGGGTTTTGATTTGCTTTCTCAATCTTTTGAATCTATAGTTTGATTTCAATGAATGTGATTCAATCTGGGTTTTGTTAAAGATCTAACCTTTAAGCAATTCTAATCGATTTCTAGATTGTTCAATGAGATTGCTTATACTCAATCTGATGTTTACTATCTTTGTTTCTGTATTAGATTACTATCTGTTCTCGTTAAAGATTTGATCTTTTAGTGTGTAGCTTATAAGAAACACTGAAGAAATTTGACTGCAACTAGCTTTAGTCTTTATAATGATTTGATCTTTATTAAGATTTTGGTTAAATTATTGGTTGCCCATTTGATATAATGCTTTGATGTCTCTGCATTGTAAAGTTTTGATTTTGTTTCTTTATAGACATAAATAGGGCTTAGAAAAAACAGAACCGAATAAAAACTGGATCGGTTCGTTCCATCCAAAGTACCCGATAGTTCCTGAGATGAAGAACCATGGGTATCAGGTAGGAACCGGAACCGAACCGAGAACCGATGGGTAGAGTCAAATACCCGAACATATATATACATTTATATTTTGGGTTAGGTTTAGTTACTTAGCAATTCTATTTTCGGGTACTTTTTCGTTTTTTATTTGGGTATTTTATTTTTTAGCTGATACTTTTCGTCTTAAATTTTCGGGTATTTTATTATATTATCGGGTACTTCTCATTTTATCGGGTATTTTATTCTATTATCGGATATTTTTCGTCTTAAATTTTCGGGTAGTTTGTTCTAGTATCGGGTACTTTTTTGTTTTATTGTGTACTTTTTTGTATGAAATACCCGAAACCGATTAAGAACCAAAAATTCCGGGTACTTTTTGGCTCCTCTAACATAGAACCGAACCGACCCAGAACCAATGAGAACCGAACCGAAAATTTGGAAAGTATCGTTTGGGTATTAAAATCTAGGATTCGAAAGAACCGAACCCGACACTGAACCGATTACCCGAAAATCCAGCCCTCTCACATAAAGTTTCATACTTTTTCTGTTTTAAAGACATTTGGCTCTTTCACTCTCTGCAATGAGACCTTACTTGATAGTTTCAATGGAGCGTATGTATACTAAAAGCTAATGATACTTTTGTTTTGGTTTAATGAAGGGAAGTTGAGAGTATAAAGAAGCCATTTACACCACCTAAAGAAGTACAACCTCAAGTTTTACACTCATTACCACCTCAAAAGATTGAAATCTTTAAATCTCTAGAAGATTGGGCTGAACAAAATCTCTTAATTCATCTCAAAGATGTTGAAAAATCTTGGCAACCTCAAGATTTCTTACCTGATCCTTCATCAGATGGGTTTGAAGAACAAGTAAAAGAAGTAAGAGAAAGAGCAAAAGAGCTTCCTGATGATTATTTTGTTGTTTTAGTTGGTGATATGATCACTGAAGAAGCACTTCCTACTTATCAAACTATGTTAAACACTTTAGATGGTGTTAGAGATGAAACTGGTGCTAGTCCTACTTCATGGGCTATTTGGACTAGAGCTTGGACTGCCGAAGAAAATCGACACGGCGATCTTTTGAATAAGTATCTTTACTTGTCTGGTCGCGTTGATATGAGACAAATCGAGAAGACGATTCAATACTTGATTGGATCCGGAATGGTAAGTTAGTTTTCAGGCAATTATCATTAGGGGTGGGTATAATTACTCGGAACCAAAGAACCGAAATACCTAAACTGAACTGGAACCATTAATATTTCGGTTCTCAAACAGTTATGATAATTTAGAATCAAACCGAATCGACATAGAACCAAACCAAACCGGACAAAATTTCTAATGGTTCTTGTATGTATCACTATATTGAAAAGAACCTGAACTGAACCAAACCGAATAACCGAACGATCACCCCTAATTCTCATCTTGATTAAATGCATTTCTCAAATTCTTACCTTCTTTTGTTTGTAGGATCCAAGGACAGAGAACAATCCTTACCTTGGCTTTATCTACACATCATTTCAAGAAAGAGCAACTTTCATCTCTCATGGAAACACAGCTCGTCAAGCTAAAGACCATGGAGACATCAAACTAGCTCAAATATGTGGAACAATAGCCGCAGACGAAAAGCGACACGAAACCGCATATACCAAGATAGTTGAAAAGCTTCTTGAGATTGATCCTAATGGTACTGTAATGTCCTTTGCAGACATGATGAGGAAGAAAATCTCGATGCCGGCTCACTTAATGTACGATGGCCGCAACGAGAATCTCTTTGATAACTTCTCTTCTGTGGCTCAACGACTTGGTGTTTATACTGCGAAAGACTATGCAGACATTCTTGAGTTCTTGGTTAGTAGATGGAAGATTGAAGGATTAACCGGTCTTTCGAGTGAAGGAAACAAAGCTCAAGAGTATTTATGTGGGTTATCTTCAAGAATTAGGAGATTAGATGAAAGAGCTCAAGCAAGAGCTAAGAAAGGACCTAAGATTCCATTTAGTTGGATACATGATAGAGAAGTGCAGCTTTAAAAAGAACAAAACTTTTCTTCTTGGGTACTTCTGATCTTGAAATTTGGTGTAGATTAGCTTTGTCTTTTCAGTCATTTTATGTTTTTGTGTTTTGGGTTCTTTTTAGTACAACACTTGTGGTAGTTAAAACAGTGAAGTTGTGGTCTGTAACTGTGTACTCAGTTTTTTTCTATGTGGAGTTTTGTTTCTGTTTGTGTTGATTTTGCCTTTCTCTCTCTCTACCAACTGATATGGCCTTTTACCAATTTTGATGGAGATACTCTGGAAATTTGCATCTTCTTGAGAAAATGTTATAATAATTCCAAACATTCAAATTTTGACAAAAAAATATAGGTATTTTCATGAAGATCATTTTAATCTTCAATTTTATAAATAAAACTATTTAATATCAAATTTTAAGTTAATTTGGCTATTAGAATTCACATATATCCCAGAATTCTAGATATTATTATGCAGACAAAAAGCACAATTAATCTATAATATAATTATAATTTATATTATTATATAAATTTATGTATATAAATAATTATATATTTTAAATATAATATCCGATTTTATGGTATATATACTTGCTATATAAAACGTTATACAAATACTATATTTTACTACTTGGTTTGCTTCAAAATCTTACTAATATTCTTATTCGAATCAAAATGGATAGCAAATTAGACGAATCTAACATATAGTTTTAGAGGTGGTCATTCGGTTTATTCAGTTCAAAAATGTTAATTCAGTTAAATTCTGGTTAATTTTTAATTTTTCTGTCAATTTTAGCAAATTCTGTTTGGTTCGGTTTTATTAATTTAGTAGAAAAAATTTTGTTGAAACGAAAACCGAACTAAAATAAATAAATCACCAAATTGAACCATATAAACCGAACCGAACTAAATTTGAGTCGGTTCGGCTTAAATGTCCACCCTTAAATATTTTAGTTAGACCTAATTGTTGAGGAAGTAAAGTTAGAGAAGAAGTAGATGAAGAGCATAAAGACAATGCAGTAAACAACAGTTCTTCTTCTTGCTTACTTAACAATACCAAAGAGCAATGTTTGTGTTTTGTCTCTCCCAATAACCAAAATGTCTTTAAGAACATTGTTGAATCTAAAGAAAGCTTTAAAATTTTCAAATCTCTCCCAAGTAGATATTTTTATCACTGCTGCAAGAGCCAATGATAGGCTCAGTTGGATGGAAAACACACTCATTGACCGACCCGGTATGGCCTGGAAGCTTATAAAGAATGCGCCGAGTAGTCGTGTCCCATATATGAACCATACGGTCCGAACTCCCAGCAGTGACTTTAGTACCATCAGGTGACCATGAACATTTCAATAAATTCTTCTCAAAGTTGTGTTGATGCCCATCGAAGATCTTCACACATCGGTTTTGCGGAGCGTAAGGACGCATATCCCATACACAAAGCTTACAATCCATTCCATTAGTGAGAAGATAAGATCCATCTGGACTTAAACTCATACCTGTAATTGTATCTTGATGACCTTCAAGTGTCATAATGGTTTCACCTTTCCGCAAATCCCAAACTTTAACATCATTGTCTACACCGCCAGTGAAAATCTTATCCGCTGCATCAGAGAAGCTTACCGCTGTGATTTGGTATTTATCTGGAAATGTTTGTATCGCTCCTCTTTGACGCATATCCCATAACTTAGCAGTTCCATCATCAGATCCACTGATGATAAGCGGTAATCCTCTACGTGTAGGACAACAAGCATTCACAAACGACGAATGTTCAGCCATTTTCTTGATTTGTTTTCCGGTTTCAACATCCCATGCTCTTACTGTTTTATCTGGACTCGCTGATACAATCTGCAAGCCATCACTAGTCCAATGAAGATCAAGAATAGCGTTCTTGTGACCTTTTAGAACCATGAAGTTTTTGCAATCTCCGTGAACTCTCCATACGAAGATTTCTCTGTCATGTGATCCAGAGGCAATTAGATTCCCAGCTGGATTGAACTTCATGGTGTAAACAGCACTCGGATGTCCAGTTAACAACATAATCGGTGCTTCTAAGCTCGATGTACGTTGCTTTCCAAAAGGACCAGGTCCTTGAGAAACAGTAGACCATTCCATTGGTCTAGGACCTGACAAAACATTCTCATTCTCTCTTGGCATAATCTCCATCTTAGCTTTCTTTTTCAAAGTGAACCAAACTGGAACCTAAAATCCATTAGAAAAGGAATTAGCAGATTCATCAACTTATATCAATCTGCTCATAAACACTAGAAATCTGCAAGATCTGTTTATAAACTTCATTTCTAGAGTTAAACGAGTAGAATATGTAATGCTAACAAGAACCTAATTCGTTTTCTCCAAACAAATCAGTGACCTTCAAACCTAACCATACACACGCCTACTTCAATAAGCCACAAAGGAATTGAACATCAGAAATCTGAGATCTCTAAACGGTATATATTCTAGACCAGAGACTAAAAGCACACATGTCTAATCAAACTCCGATTACACAAAAGACAGTGAAGAAGAAGAAGAAGAATCATAAAGCGAGATTGCTTACAAGTATGGCGAAATTCGTAGAAAGATGATACTTACCGAAGTCAAGCGAAGGCGAGAAAGGTACAAAAGGATCAGTGTCGTCGCCGAAACTACCGGAACCCTAAATCCAGAGAGGAGGAGAGAGCTCGCGAAGAAGAGAGAGAGATTTAACCGAAAATATAAAATCAAAAATTCGGGTCGATTTATTTGTCAAATATTGAAATAAGACCCTTATAATTTTAATATATTATCAGAATGGACCCAAAGTATTAATAATGTGCGAGAGATCCATTGCTTTATTATGTAAATATTGATAAGATCCTTGTAATTTTAAATAATGTGAAGATGACCTATGATACTTTTTTTCTGAATCCAAATTATCCATAAGCCAAAAAGGAGCTTGAAATATGATACTAAGTCGAAATCCAATTAATAACTAAATTTTAATCATAAAATTTATTTAGTTTGTTCATAATTAAAAGGAAAAAAGGATTTGGAGTCAAGTCCAAACTCGATCTATTACATAAAAAACGTTAAAGTCGACTTCAATCGAATATGCTAGTTGATTTTGGCCTATGAAAAATTTACATTGATAATCTTATATTTAAATTTATAATATTTTTAGATATGAATCAACTCAACTACATTTTGTATATAGACAACTCGACATGTGAACTAATTCATAATTTTTTGAAAAATATGATATTAATAAATAAAATCTTATTAAATTAAGGAAATCAAGTCCAACTTTTTTTCACCTAGATGCAAGCAAGGAAATTGCAGTGTATTTTTTCACATATATTCGGAACCGATTTTGAGGCTAAACACGAGCTTACGGTCTATTTTATATTATCAAAATTTTACTTTAAGAATCAGCCCATTTTCAAATTTTTATTTTAAAAATCGGTCCATGTTTTTCATTTTATCTTGCGGTCTTTAGAATCTCAGGACCGGCTCTGGATATATTTTCATATTTACAAGAGCCACTACAAATTTCAAAATATATGCAAGTTTAGGCTCCTTAAGTTTCTTTGATGTTAGAAACAAAAAGAAAAACATAAAGAGAAAAGGGTTTCTACATTTACTATAATATTCACTCAAATGCTTTTATTGGAAAAGAAATAATCAACTTTTCATGAATAATTGTAAAACAAGAAGAAAAAAGAAAAAACAAATCTATAGACGAATCCAAATATTGAAGCACTTACTTGGCTTTACTTTTCTCTTTTTTTACTTTTTCTCTTATTTTTTCATATATAAAGTTGCCTTTTGCTTTTGTTTTCACAAAAAAAAATATATATATATTCAAAACAATTTGTCTTTCACCATGTTTGAATCACGGTCCACCTCTAAAAAAGCATCACTTTAAAACTCAAATAAAACAAACACGAGTTTATAATTTTCTTAAAAAATTTATATTGATTATTTTTGAGAAATTATGTAAAACTAACCTATTTTTGTTTTAGATTGTGACAACCAGTCATTAAAACATAGATTTTGTTGTAATACACACTAAAACTTGTCTTAAGCCTTCTGGCCAAGGTCACGTAGTGTAGGTCATACGATATTTGATGCTTAAAACTGATGACAAAAATGATGCATTTTAACTATATATTTAGTCTCAAAGAAGTCTCATAGATGCACACTTAACCAATTGTGCTAATATGATAACTGATTTTTGATGTCTTTAAAATTTATATAAATTATGTGCTTGAAGCTCTTACTTCTCTAACTTTCCATCAGGATTGACCCTGAAGGCACGTTTGCATGTGTGTCACTAATCGTCATAAAAAAGACGTTTGTCTGTGTATTACTAACCATCGTAAACTATCGAGTTTTTGAATGCAAGTTGCGTCCTAAACTTTTTGACCGAGGACACGTCTGTTTAGATGTCAATAATCGTTGTAAAAAAAATTCTTTATTGTAAACTTTTTCAATGGAAGGAAGTCATTTAAATAAAATAGTTAAATCCACTTATATTGGAACTCGAATTCAATAAATTACCTTATTACACATTATAGAAAGTGAAGCTTTATCTATTTATTTATGAAAAAAAACTTTTGCAACCAAACTAATTTAACAACTTACTTAATTTTTTTTTAAAAACTCTCGCCATCAATCAATGAATATGATCATTAAGCTCTTTTACTTTCTTCTATAAGTTGAAAATGTTAAATACTTAATAATATTATTTTGATGTCAACCTACTTTATTTTGTCTTTGTTCATTATATATAAACCATAGCTTATATATCCAAAGAAACTTATGGAAAACTCACGTTTGAAATAATGAAGACCAATCAAAATTGAAATCATATCTACAATAAATAGTGACAGATATGACTCATAATTTCATTCGTACAGTTAGGTTTATATGATATTTTATTAAGTAATATCATCTTATAAATAATTTCAAACATTTTCATAAATATACAAAGATAATGCAGAATATAGAAAATTATAGCATTATTAGTTATTACAAATTTTGCATAAAAATGAAAATAAAATAAAATACGTTATTTNCTATGTAGATAGTTTTTTTTTTTTTTTTTTTATTGGGCTATGTTGACAGTTTATGGAAACAAAAATTTAACATACATGGCATAGGGTGGATTATCGAGTACAATATGAAATAAATATATTATGAGAATGTGAGGCATCCACTTAGGTCACTTTTTTCTCCACCATGAATTTCTTAGTTTTTTATGGGTTTTTGAGTCTGAATAAGAAGAAACGATGTTTGCCTGGAGAAGTATTCTCTTTGGTAGGAAGCTTCTTGCATCAGGTCTAGAAAGA
>OVBE01003064.1:0-28150 GCA_900406425.1 Iberis pinnata | reverse complement strand
TCACTACAACGACATGATAATGTAATAGGAATTGACCCGGAAAAATCCTACTATCACTATCAGCTAGCTTGGCAATGATTCCAACAAGTAACGCCTTCAGCTCTTCCACACATCACTATCTATTGCTTCTCNTCTTCCACACATCACTATCTATTGCTTCTCTAAGAGCATCTCCAACTCTACTCTAAATCTTAAATTTAGAGTAAAATGCACTCCAACTCAACTCTTAATTCCACTCTAAATTAAGAGTTTTCTCTTTTTTACTCTAAATTTAGAGTAACTATAAATTTTACTCTACATTTAGAGTTGAACTATTTTATTTACAAAGTGGTTCTTTAGTGTTATATCTTGTTATTTTGTTGCTAAATTAAATTTTAAATACAAAAATAACATAATAATATAAACTTAAAAAAATGAACAATAACATAAAAAGATAAATTTAAATTTAAGCAATCATACTAGTCACTTATTTTTAAAACACAAAAAACAACAAAATAAAAGAAACGCATAAATTTAACCACATTGACATTTTTGTTTTGCTCTTATTGTTTTATAATGTAATGTTGTTTTAATAATATAATAATATTTTATTTATATTATATTTATAGTTCTTATTATTTTTTGCAAAGAACAAAACATTTAAGATCTATTTATAAAAGTTACAAATATAGGGTACAATTCACAATTAGTAATAAAGTGAAATGGAATATTCTTTTTAGAGTAAAAAGTAGAGTTATGAGTTGGAACAAACCTCAATTTAGAGTTACTCTAAAGTCACGATTGGTAAAGTGGTAAAAAGAGGAATAGCTAAATGCAGCTAAAGCGGAAGCTGAGAGCGGAAGCTGAGAGCGGAAGCTGAGAGCGGAAGCTGAGAGCGAAAGCTGAGAACGGAAACCGAGAGCATAAACCGAGAACGGAAGCTAAGAGCGGAAGCTAAGAGCGGAAGCTAAGAGCGAAAGCTGATAGGAAGAGCTGGGAGCTATTTTATTTTCAATAATTTAAAACTAATATTCCACGCCACGCAACCGTAGCTGATGCGGTATCACACTTCTCCACATACCACCTCCTCACCAGAGCATTAGTATGGATCAACCACTTTGGAATCATGGGAGTGAATTCAAAGATTGGTTCTCCGCTGCAAACACTTGGAAACAACTAAATCTTTCTCACCTTACGTTACCATGGTCTCACACTATTTGGTTTGCCAATCTGTACCCGGATTTGCTTTCATTTCTTGGCTTGCGGTCCTTGATAGGTTAGCCACAGGGAGACGGATGCACACATGGGGAAGATATCAACCATGTGTTCTTTGCGGGGAACCGGATGAAACTCAGGATCATATGTTCTTTGCTTGCCCTTACACATATACTCTCTGGACTGACTTAGTCCGACCGCTGCTTGGTCACCGCTTTACTCAAGATTGGTCAGCTACGCTTTGAGCTCTTCGTCATTCATCACATTCCCGAGAAGATGTAGCTCTTCTCAGACTCTGCTTTCAATCCACTGTTTACCACATCTGGCGAGAAAGAAACGCCAGAATCCATGATACACCTCCAGTCTCTTGTACTCATCTACGGAACCGCAATATTCGAGTCATCACTGATCGATTGATTAGTCTCCATTACACACCGACATCTCCTTACCATACTCTTCGGGATCGTTGGCTTTTCATTCATCCCTAGATGTTCAGACATGTCTCACTTTTACTCCTTGGATCGTTCTTAGGTTGGGGTCGACCGTTTTTAACAGTTTTTTGGCTTTTCTTTATTCAGGTTTTAACGAGGCAAATCAAGACCACACCACCACCTAAGATATATGTGGCCAGCCACTTCCGTTTTTAACAGTTTTTTGGCTTTTCTTTTTTTCTCATTTGATTCATTTCTATGTAAATAATACTCTTTTAATTTCTGGTCAATAAATTTAATATTTCATCAAAATAATAATAATAATAATAATAATATAAAACGAATGTATTTATTTATAAAAATTATTAAAAAGTTTGGAACAAATTATTTTTTTAATTTAATTTTTTGTTAATTAGTATTAAACATTTTTAATAATTAGTTTAAATATGATTCTTCTTTTTTCCCCTTTGAATTTATTTATTCTATGAAATTTAAATTATTGTACAAAACTATACAAGATTTTTTATACTAATTCAACTTAATTATAGAGTTTAGTGTATAAATAAATATATAAGACCAAAAAAAACTCATTACTCCATTAAATTACATAACTAACATTTAAAATTTATTTTTCATAAATAAATTAATATATATGATAACAAACTTATAAATAACTACAAATTTAATACAATAGTCATAAGTACATATATCTATTCGAGTTTTTTGGATTATTGGTAATACCTGTTCGAATTCGGGTATCCAAACTTTTAGAAAAAAACTCATTCTGACATTTTATAGTTTTGGTTTGGCTTCGATTCAGATATTCTTTTTTCGGTTTTGAGTTCAGATTCGGCTTTCGAATTTTTTTTCCACCCCTAATAAATTTGTTACATGATATTATAACAATTTTTCATTTGTTATAATACGTATTATCTTTCGAATAAATAACTACAACTCGCAAAAGAAATTTTGTACATGTGAAATTTTGAGATACTAAGAAATTAAACATATAAAATATGAAAGGGAGTATATATATAAGAGAAAGATAGATCATGGGCCAAGTCCATTGAAACATTGACCTATAGTTCCCAACTTTTTATTTTATTTTACATAGTACGAGATTTTATAGATTTTCAAATCTTTTATAAAAAAAAATATTGACCCAAATAACAAATACATAAAATATTAGTTTAATTTTTTGGTTTTTCAAGCTTTCTAATTTTTGGGCCGGCCTTGTGAAAGAGAGTAATCAATTCTGATATATTCAATAAGGATATTTGATACAAATCCAGTGGTTATTTATATAGGTAGGATTATGAATTTTTCATAATAATTTATATGAAGATAATAATAATGGTGGGATTCATGATTCATCCACTTACATAACATTTTTACAACATTTTTACAGAAGTATATAATCAATTTTATATGTAACTTATGTTATGTTGTCTCATTAAAAAACTTTTAGAAATCTTTAGTGAAAAAATATGGCAGAAAAAAGTATAACCATACAAACTTTTTCTCAAGTGGTGAGAATGTCATTTTTATAAGTTCTTTTGATAATGTATTCCAGTGTTGTGGTTACATTTTCCCTTTATTTAAAAGAACCTCTGAGAAATTTTTTTTTTTTCATTTTTAATATATTATTTTTAATATATTTTTTGTGTACACAATACATATAGCATTATCTTCGTATAACCTAGTTGGTTATGTTTCTTGTGAATTTCACTGCTAGATTTTATGTGTTAGTTTATTGATCTCAAGCATACATATTCTATACTTGTTTCATGTGGTGAAATGATTTCAAAATGATTTGTGAAAGTAACTATAAATGTTTTCTTCTGAAAACGCTATGATATAGCAACGCCTTTGATCACTGGCGGAGGCACTTGATGAAGAAGGGGGTCAGTTGACCCCACTAAAATTTGAAAATTTAGTAATAAGTTTATACATTATGTAATTATTATGGGGAAATGGTTTAATTTTTTTTAATTGCCCCTATATCTTCAACCAAAGTTTTTCTATTTGCACCATGAAACTCTATAATTTAAATGATTTTTTTTTTTTTAAATCCATTATAAATTTCTATTTTATCCAAAAACTAATACTTATATTATTTCTGTTAGTTTTGCTCTAAATATTATATTTATATATTTATTTACCTTTGTCTTTGTTAAAATATTTGATTTTAATAAAAATATTCAAACTAAATATTCAAAAGACTCATAGGTATCAAAAATATAAGGTAAGTGTTTATACCAAGAGCCATAGATATATGTCTCTTTTACGAATATATGGATAATTTTTGTTATTTTTTTGTTATTTTTGGGTAATTTAGGTTCTTTTGGATATTATTGGTTCTTTTGAGATCGGAGATATACCTTTTGAGTTTCTTTTTTTTGGATATTTTTACTTTTTTGGATGTTTTCGGTTTAATATATTTATATATTTTTGGTTTGTTAGGTTCTTTCGGGTAACATATCCGCACCGAACCACTACTATTTCAGTTTTCAAATGGTTAAAAAAATTTTGGATCCAAGCCGGACTTATTTTTTAATGATTCCTATATGGATCATATATCTAAGAAATCGAAAGAACTGATACCAATCTGAATCGAACATAATAACCGAATGTCCACCCCTATAAAATAACAAAAACGTAGATGATTCTATAAATTTTATATTTTTATTTGTGTAAGTAAATATTAATTAAACTATATGTGACCCCGGTGATAATTATCTCTAGCTCCGCCACTTCCTTTGATCAAGAAGATGTATCTTGTTTATGACATAATTTTTGGTGGATCTAACAGAGATTTTATCATATGAAAAACATTATTTGATCATTCAAACTTTTGGTATAAAACATATCCTATATTAGTGGTCTCTCACAAGTAGTGAAAGACATGCTTATATTCATTCTAATGTTTCAAGATTAAGTACAAACGACATCAAAATATTTAATAATAGAATTTGAGTTTTTAAAAAAAATTCTTGGGCATACTACAAACTGAACACTCTAAAAGATTATTTTTTTGCATCAATTCACATACAAAAAGTGTTAATAAGAAAACTTCTATAAATAATCTTATGGTCGTAAATCACTTAAAGTTAAGAATGATCATTTCATACCACCTGGAAAAATGAAGAGATACTTAGTTATGAATTATCATATCTAAGTGTCTTATTTACTTTATAAATTCGCATCGATAATATTTAGGTCATCAACAAATATTGCAATAATAACGAATCTAAATGTAAATCTCTTGATGAAAAACATGGGCATATAGAATCCTTCTTTAGTTAAATATTCACTAACGCTATTGTACCGCATGTATCTAGAGTATTTTAACCCATAGTAATCTTTGCGATAATTTTATTGCACATTACTTTTTACGTTTAGAACTTAATGTTTATAGAATTTCTAACCCATCATGAATTCTCATATAAATAGGTGCATCTACTGATCTATACTAATATTAATATGATATAACAACATCCATAAGACAAATTTAAAAAAATTTAACATCTAGACTCATCAGGAACCTAACGTAATGACATCCATGATGAGAAAATACGTTTTCTCATAATCGGTTTAAAGTTTTTGGGATAAATCTTGGTTTACTAAATGAGCTTTGTATCTCATTTTCTCAATTTGACATAGGCTCATTACTAATTAAGCATCTATATACAAAATTAGTTTATAAAGTGAATAAAATAACACCAACATGAAAGAAACTTATAATACATTTTGTAGTTTTTTTTTCTTCTTTTTATTTAATCAACCCTACTATTATTCAGTACTAGGATCCGACATATATCTCTATGCCAATAAGTGTCTTTCCATCATAGAATATTTTAGAGGATATGAGTTGTTTACTCTCCTAGAGATCCAATAATTCAAAATTGGGTGAGTCGTACAATGTTGTCTCTAGATGACATGAGATATATACAAATATATGAATGATATGTTGTTCAATAGTAAACAATAGCCCCCTTTGTGACATATTAGATCTATGTCAAATTTGGAACTGGAGGAGTATGAAAATACCCCTATTGGAGTTAATCCTTGGACTGAGTGAGTGCATACTACATGGATGGATTTTGGAAACAAGATGGACTGACGAGTGGTATAGGATGAGTTATACCATCACATAATGAAATGACATATTTTTTGGGACTAAGGGGAATAAGTCGCGACAAATTATCTTTTCATCTTGAACTTATCAATCTCCTCTACACTACCGAATGCTTGATGATAAAAAAATATTTTTCCTATCTTTATATGGGTATAAGTATAACCATCTTTCAAAGTAAAGTTGATTGAAATTGTTATTCTACATGTTTCATTTTCTATAGTTTCAATTCGTGCACAAACACAAGTGTAATTTAAAGGCATGTTTTAAGATTGCGAGAATACGAGATCCATTATTTTTATTAGTATTTCAATTCTCTTTTAATTTGTAGATTCAAAAAAAAAATTTTATATAAAAAATAATGAAAAAAAAAAAATCAACCCAATAGGTGTCCACTTTATTGAATTGTTATCACAACTCTAAAGAAACTAAATCAAAAGGTGAGTGGTACGTATAGAGATTGTATATTTTGTCTCTTAGTTAGTTCCTATATCATAGGATTATATGTTGTATATAGTTATGATATTATGCCTTCATATATGTTCATATATACTCAATGTAATCTGCACTATTATTCTTAAGTCAATATACAATCTTCTCCTATATGGTAGCAGAGTTATCGTTCTAAAAAGACCTATTTCTTTTCTCTAAAATTGTCGAATGAATCATCCACCACTGATACTATAAACATCGACAATTCCTCATTAATTTCTATCAACATGGTGAACATCACCAAACTCTCATCAACAAACTACATCACATGGAGTGTCCAAGTCAAAATTATCCTTCGTAGGTATATATTGATGATACTACCTCTGTTCCGTCGAAGATGATTGTTTCCTCCGACGAAGAAGTCTCCAATCCGGCGTATGACCACTGGGAGTGCCAAGACAACCTCATTTTTAGCTCACTAATGGATCCATTGAGGTTGCACACCAACCTCTCATCGCAACTGATCTCACATCGGCTAAGGCCTGGAAAACCTTGGAATCTGTTTATGCAAAACCATCGCGTGGTCACATCAAGAAACTGAAATCTCAGTTGAAAAAATGTGTCAAGGGATCAAAATCAATTGATGAGTATATGCAATTTATTAAGAAAAATTTTGATTCTCTTTCTCTTCTTGGTCATGCTGTAGATCCAGAAGATTTGACTGATATTGTCCTTGATGGTTTAGGTGGTGATTATAATATCTTGTGGAATCAATCAATGGGTGTGACACACTAATCTCATTGCCTGAACTTCATGAGAAATTGATTAATCGAGAGTTAGCTCTTGGTGCAATGGAATCAGATGCATCATCTCTTCCTATTACAGCGAATCACATGTAGAATATAGCTAAATAATGGCGTCACAACAGCTCCAGTAACTCCTTTAGCCACTATCCCTCACCTCATCAACAAGGAAATTCTCGCCAAAATAACTCTGGTCAATCTCGTCCGTACTTAGGACGCTGCCAAGCTTGTGGTACTCAAGGCCATAGTGTCAAATGCTTCCCTCTGTTGCGTCTGGTAAATCAACAGCAATCCTCTGGTTTATCTGATGAAAACAGAAGTTATCAGCAATCTTCACCTCAGGCGTACAATGCTGCACTTGCCTCACCAGATAATGCTGCCTGGTTGATGGACTCTGGTGCATCCCACCACCTGACTTCAGACCTTGGTAATCTCTCTCTACCATATGCCAGAGATGAAGAAGTACAAGTGGGAAATCGTGCAGGCCTAAACATAGCCAACACTGGCTGCTCTTCTCTTACATCAATTACACATGAATTTCAGCTCAATAATGTCTTACATGTTCCAGATATTGCTAAGAGTTTGTTTTTTGTAAAACAATTTTGTACTGAAAATCGAGTGTATGTCGAATTCTTTCCACATTTTTTCAGGTGAAGGATCTCAACTCGGGGGCTCCAATGGTAACCAAAAAAACTAGAGCTGGAGGATACGAGTGGCTGCGTCATTCTGTCCCATTTGCTTATTCTGCTTCATAAAAACTGCATCTTACAATCTGACATTCTCGTTTAGGACACCCATATATTCCTATTCTCAAACAAGTTGTTTCTTCTTCTATGCTCTCTAATTCAAAACAATTATCTATGTCTCATTGTAGTGATTGTTCTATTAACAAGAGTCATAAATTGCCATTTCAAAACTCATCCTCTTTCACTTCCAAACACCCTCTTGAGCTTGTGTACTCGGACGTTTGGTCATCTCCGGTTATGTCTTGTGATGGATTCAAGTATTATGTTGTGTTTGTTGATCATTATTCACATTATACTTGGCTATATCCACTTCGTTACAAATATGATGGTAAAAATGTATTTATTCGTTGGAAAACACTGGTTGAAAACAGATTTCAATCGAAGCTAATCTCCTTCTACACAGATAAGGGAGGAGAATACATTGCATTGACATCATATCTTGCTTCTTGTGAAGTCTCTCACCTTATAACGCCTCCACACACACCTCAACATAATGGTTTCTCCGAACGCCGTCATCGACATATTGTTGAAACAAAAATGTCCTTGCTCACTCATGCTTCTATTCCACTCACCTATTGGACATACACTTTACCAGCAGCTGTATACCTCATCAACAGACTGCCTACATCAACACTATCGAATGTTTCACCATTTAAAAATTTGTTATGCTCATCGCCAAACTATGCAAAGCTTCGCGTCTTTGGATGTTGATGTTACCCTTGGCTTTGTCCCTACTCCGGTCACAAGCTCAATCCTTGTTCCCGGCCATGTTTTTTTCTCAGTTATTCTCTTCACCAAAGTGCCTTTCTTTGTCTCGACCTCTCTACTAAACGTATCTTTGTTAGTCGTTATGTTCAATTTTTTGAACATGAATTTCCTTTTAAACAAATTTCCTCTCCGCCATCTTCCTCTGTCTCATCTTCTTGGTGTCCGCCAGTCACCATTATCTCTACACAGCCACTCGTCTCTTCATCCTCTGTACCGCCCTCAAGTTTATCTCATTCATATAATGAAACTACTGTGTTTGTCCCCTCTGATTCTGTCTTGCAGCAGCGGGAATTAAAAGAATCAGAAACAAGACATTTGATCAGGTACCTCCATCTCCGAAATACAACTTGATTGGCAGCAAATGGATTTTTCGTATTAAACGTAAACTGGATGGCTCAGTTGAAAGATTTAAAGCTCATCTTGTTGCAAAGGGCTTCCACCAGAAAGTTGGTCTTGATTTTAAAGAGACATTTAGTCTTGTTGCCAAGCAACCGACTGTTCTTATAGTTCTTGGTGTTGCTGTCTCGAAAAACTGGTTAATACGCCAATTGGACATTAATAGCGCGTTTCTACAAGGTCGTCTACATGAGGATGTTTACATAGATCAACCTAAAGGTTTCATTGACCGTGATAAACCAGATTATGTCTACAAGCTCAACAAAGCTCTCTATGGTCTTAAACAGGCTCCTCGAGCTTGGTATCTTGAACTACGTTGTGTTCTTCTACAAGCTGGTTTTAAAAACTCACTTGCTGATGCCTCTCTATTTATATTCACCTCTGCTGACACAATAATCTACACATTGGTGTATGTAGATGATATTATTGTTACAGGAAATAATCCAACAAAAGTTCAAGAGTTCATTATCACACTTAGCAACAAGTTTTCACTTAAATACCTTGGCAATCTGAACTGTTTCTTAGGTGTTAAAGCTACACGTACTGGTTATGGATTGTTACTAAACCAGAGGAAATATATTGTTGACTTACTCAACAAATAGTCCATGTCTTTTGCAAAACCAGCTTCTTCACCTATACTATCCTCGGATCGATTACAACTCCATTCTGGCCAGCCTTTAACCGATGGTTCTGAATATCGTCATGTAGTTGCAGCCTCCAATACTTGCATTTTACAAGGCCGAACATAGCATTTGCAGTCAACAAATTGTCTCAGTTTATGCATTGCCCGACTGATCTACATTGAACTGCGGTTAAGCGTCTCTTACGCTATCTTGTCGGCAGTAAGAACCGTGGTATCTTTCTTCGAGGTCAGAACAAGTTCTCACTCCACACATTCTCTGATGCAAATTGGGCAAGGAATGGTGATGATTACTCATATGCTGGTGCTTACATAGTTTATCTTGGTTCTCATCCGGTTGCTTGGAGCTCGAGGAAGCAAAAGACCATTGCACGATCTTCTACAGAGACTGAATATCGTGCTGTAGCTGATACTGCTTCCGAATTATGTTGGGTCCACTCTCTTTTACAGAAATTTGGACTTCGATCAGATACTCAACCAGTTATATATTGTGACAATGTCGGTGCTACCAATCTCTGTGCCAATCATGTGTTTCATTCTAGAATGAAACATGTTGCACTGGACTATCACTTCATCTGCCAGCTGGTTCAAACAGGCTTCCAACGATTATCTCATGTTTCATCGAAAGATCAATTAACTAATGCTCTAACGAAGCATGTCACTCGTTCACTACTCGAGGTGCACTCATCCAAGATCGGTCTTTCCTCTGGACGCCCATCTTGAGGGGGGCGTATAGAGAAAATAAATCTTGTCTCTTAGTTACTTCCTATATCATAGGCAGGGACGGATCTACACTAGTAGTGAGTGTGGCACGTGCCCCACATGCATTATTAATTTCTATTAGATATCTTTTTTAAATATAGTATTGCAATTTATATGTCATAATACTTATATAAGATTTGATTTTCTTTATAATGTAAATTATATTATTGTGTGATATTACTAAATTCATAATTTATATTAAAATTATAAAATTTGTTATTATTTATTGTAACTATGCATATTTATCATAAAATTTATCTTAAATATGTAAAATATATGTAAGTATATTTAAAATATATTTTCACACAAATGAATGCAAAATTTTAAAAAATACTTGGCCTAAATATTTTTATTATAGTACACAAGATATTATATCGATTTATTTAATTTTGGTAGTATTAATTAATATCATGAAATTTTGAAATAAAATAAATATTAATTAGTTTTTTAATTTATGTCATATACATATATTTGTTCTAGATCCGCCATTGATCATAGGAATATATGTTGTATATAGTTATGATATTGTGCCTTCAAATATGTTCATATATACTCCGTGTAATCTGCACTATTATTCTTAAGTCAATATACAATCTTCTCCTAAAGTAGGAGTCTGAGAAATGTCAAGTACTACTTCAAATAATATTTTAAATGTATATAGACCTAATAATTTCTTGCTAAGATTAAAGCAAAAGATAAAGATAATAAACCAGACTATTAGCAATATTAAATTGTAACCCTTTAAAAAGGCCCGTGGGAAAATAGTTTAATCTCAGCCAATCCAAATAATGAAAAACAAAATACTACAAACGTAGTAATAATGTAACCACAAACGTTGACAAAAATAAAAAATGAAAAAGAAACATGGGACTGAAACACAAACAATTCAAAGTCTGAATCTGCTTTAGATTTGGGGAGAAAACTCAGAATCTGATGAATCCTTTGTCTCTCAAACTCTCTACAGTCTCCTTAATGCTAACCTCCAATGGCACAAATTCAACCCCGAGAGATTCTGCTTTCTCTTTAGACACTTTATATGTCGGAATATTCATCTTATCATCAGAACATCTGCAAGTAAAATTGAATCAAAAATCCAGTCTTTTTGTCTAGTAAGAAAAAAAGAGAGAGACATACTTATCAGGGAGATTAAAATCAGGGTAAAGATCATGCAAAATGTTAACAACTTCAGAGTAATGAGCAACTCTCTCCACTAAACAGTATCTTCCATTAGCAGTTGGATTCTCAAACGCTTGAACATGAGCGTTTGCTACATCTTTAACATTTACCCACCCAAATGTAGCATTTGGAAACGTCTGTGCTCCTGAATATGTAATTCAATATTTAAGTTTTAGCAAATATATCTTTAATCAAACTAATCGGACTTGAGAAATTTGAAGCCTAATACTAAATAAAAACATGAAACCCTAAAAAAATTGAACGAGAATAAATTTTGTTGAAAATACATATCCTCAATACTTACAAAGATTTTGTGTTTCTTACAAATTATGAGATGCAATATGTATATATTACCTTTGATCAAGCTTAGTACTGCAGCAGCACTAGTGTTAAGTGTTGGCTGTAAAAGAGGACCAATCACCATTGCTGGATTAATCGAAACCAACTGCATATTATTGTCTTTGGCAAATTTCCAAGCTGCGTTTTCAGCTAATGTCTTGGAGAGTACATGCCATAGCTTTTTTGGGAAAATAGAATGTTTTTATTAAAAAGAAAAAAGACAGAGTGGTAGATCAAAAGTAAATAATCGATTTACCTTGGCAGCTCTGCAATATTCAGGATCGGCGAACCAAGACTCATCAACAATTGTTTCAGGTGTTCGAGGCATTCCATTGAAAGCAACGGCTGCTATAGATGAGGTTAAGACAACTCTCTTGACAGAGGAAGTCTTTAAGCAAGAGCTTAGGACATTGATAGTTCCTTTCACTGCTGGATCGAGTAACTCAGCCTGAGGGTCCTTGACGTCGTGATAGAATGGCGATGCGGTATGGAAAACTCCTTCGCAACCATCGATTGCTGAATCGAATGATCCTTCTTCTAACAAGTTTGCTTTGAACAATTTGAGCCTTTCCTTTGCTCCTTCCAATGCAAGTAAATGCTCTGTTTTCCTTGGATCATCTGTTCACATAAAACGAATCTATGAATTACTTTGTTTGAAATACTCCTTTCTATTTAACCCTATTAGATCCGTTGTTTCTGTTCTGAGATAACAAAATAAAAAAATGAAGAGAGAAAAGAGACCGACTTGGATCGCGAACAGAGGCTTTAACGGTGTAGCCACGGAGAAGAAGAAGCTTCACGATCCATGAAGCAATGTAACCGGAAGCTCCTGTCACGCACACCGTCTTCTCTTCTTCGCTGCTCATTCTGTTCTCAAATTCTTTTTTCTTCTGTGTTTGAAATCTTCAAACTTGAGATTTTCTTAGCCATATTTGGGAGAGTTTGTTAGAGTTTTCGTCAGGATTTTTCTCTGCCAAGTGTACGACTCTTCTTAATCCCCTCCGCTACGTTTATTCATCAACTAATTTTGGGTTTTATTATTATTATAATTTTTTTTTTATTTTTTTGAAATGCCCAAAATCAAGAATACAGTTTTTCTGAATCCGGCTTTGATGATGGTTTGAAGTTTGAACTTTAAACCAAGTTTTCATGAATTCATTTTCAAAATCTCAGTCTTCTAAATATTGTTCACTTTGTTTACATGCGTAGTATAAGTGTACGTCAAGAAAGATAAGATTTTTAGTTATATTTGAACAACTATTTTCTTATATGTTGTGTCCAGGTTTAGTCTGACGAGCTTTCTAGGAAATATTCCCCAACTGTCTTCGTAACTTTTCAGAAACCAATGTCTTCATCCCGGCTTGACTTAGCTAAAGTCCTTGCCTCTCACAACGATCAGTAAAGCAACGAAATGCATATGATGCCAGAAGAAAGAAATAGTTCGGGCAACTAGATTCAGCCCGACGACTAGCTTACCGGCCTCCGACCTACCAGATGTACATAGCAAACACTGCGAGATCTAACACAAGATTTCTTTTTTTTTCAACGGGATGCCTTTTCTGATCCTCGGACCACACCAAAGACCTTGAGATTGTCCACGAGGCTACGTTTGTTTGTACGAGTCTCTTTTCAGGAAATGCTATATGTGGCTGCCCCTTCCCAAGCTGCTAATTTCCTATTGCGCGAGACGGAAAATCACCATCTCAGCTATCTGCCACTTTGATGAGGCATATGATTGGCCTTCTAGCACTCTTCTAGGAAATTAGCGTTCATGTCGTCGATAGGTATTTGGAAAACATATCGTCGATCAATCCAGTTATCCAAAAGAAGACGAAGTTGAACACATATTTCATCTATATTAACTTTAAAGCAAAATACAAGATGATCGACACTTCGGCAGACAAGAAAATCTATGACTGGAAGGGAAAGTACTTCTTTCTAAAGGTTACACCCGAATCTATGGGTGGCGTAGGAAGAACCATCAAGAGAAAATGAGCAGAAACCTTCAGTAGATACCACCTAGGATAGCCGAGCTATAAATTCATATTCTTCGTTGATATGATTTTGTGCTTTCTTTTTGCAGATCTGCACTTTAACTCCGAACCATTCCATGGGAACTTTCTTGAAGACATCAAGAGAATCCAGTCTTCTGGAATAGTCGACGTTCGAGTCTTCGACTACGAACGCGTTCACGAAAGTGTTCTGCGTATCAACACAGGTACCACCGATCGAGGACTTCACCTATCAGATCTGTTTCTTCTTGTTAATTTTTATTTATGATGATCCGTTTCTTTCATACTCAGTTAGCTGGGATATTAACATCTGTCCAATAAAAAAAATCAAGAAACAAATGGGTCTCCCCAAGATGTCGGTCGATTACTCGACTGAACTGGAAAAATCTTCCTCGTCGAAGTGTGCAACGGTCTCTGCCTCTACCGGCAGTGAGGACGCTTGTCCTCCTTTACAAAGAAGGAGGAGACATGCTTCTAACTGGGACAGTGGCCGCCCCGAGATAGTCGTTGTTGACTCAGCGGAAAACTCGAGTCAGAAAGAAGTTCCTGCTGGAGAACAAGAATCAAGAAAAGATGCTCCCATCGAGGAGCAGGTGCTAGATGATATCATTCATGCCGGGGAACATATAATGGATGTTGAGAATCCTCCTGCTGATCCTTTAACCGAGGTTCCACCTATCACAGTTCCAGGTGATGGACCTACTGTCTCCCAAATCCTTTAAGAGATGAACATGGATGTGGGACTGGAAGATGGCGAGCTACAAACCTTCGCCGAGGAAGTCAAATATCTTCTTGTTAGTGATGATGATGATGTGGAAAAGAAAGACAGACTCGAGCTAGGCGAGGGGTCAAAGGATCTTGAAAATCCTCACAGCTGAACAGAGTGCACCCAGGCCGATAACCACTGAAAGTATCATAAAGACTTGACATTCATTTTTTGGACCAAGGGCTTGCCGTTTTTCCAAGATAAGAAGGCATGCGCCAGTGTGGTAAGTCATCTTGGTGCTAACAGTCTTATCCTTCCTTCGGTCGAGAAGATGACGGCTCCATAAATCTACGAGACTCTGTCTTGGCAAGCTTGCCAGGTAACTCTTCGTGATCTTCCTTTGATATTTGCCATTGCCAATTGTGTGTTCTGATCCATCAGTCCTGTAATATTTAGGCCATGGCAACAACAAACAAGCTCATCACATTCTATAAGAATAAAATGCAAGCTTTGAGTGGAAATGAGGACGAGCTCGTCCGCCTTTCAAATCTTATTGACAAGGGGAAGAACAAAAAATTGATGAAGGCCACTTGAAGGTGCAGGATTTAGAGGGGGTCGTTGCTGAGCTGAATACTAGAATTGCCAGCATGAAGTTCCAGATGGACAAAATGCCAAAGTGTGCCACTGAACGGATTGCCGCCCTGAAGGCTGAGGTTGAAGATACAAAGGGCAAAGCCACATCTGAATTTTCTGAACTGAAAGTGGTGCATAACGGATTTAACGCCGCGCTTTCTGAACTGAAAGCAGCTCATGCGAATCTCGAAAAGCTTTATGAAAGTGAGATGAAGCGGCCCCGACTGTCGCATGCTGCACAGGCTGTCCCTGCTCGGTGGGAAACTCAGGTGAAATGTGCGACCAAGCCCAAGAAACTTCAACGTCACATCAATGATCACAATAAGGTCAATCTTATCATCCAGCTCTTCGGCCAAGATCAAGGGACTTTGAACTGCGTTTGTCACATCATTGCTGAACTGGGATTTTTCCTGCGAAAATCATGTCGAAGCTCAAAGCTGATCTCAAGAAATATAAAGATCAGTTCGAGGGGCTAGATGTGACCGACATGACGGATGAGGACTTCCGCTTCACGCCTGAGTTCAATGAGTACAGTATGAACCTGGTTTAGCCTCAGCAAGCGAACCCGGATGGTGCTGTTGGAGCAGATCCCAACATTCCTGAAATGTCGAGGGGGTAGGATCTACACTTGCGGACTGCACGATTACTTTTCCATGTTATTAGTGATGTCAGTTTTGTGAGTATGTCTTTTAATCGTTGTGCATGGTAGGTCTTCGGAAGTTGTAGCAAGTTGGAATTTTGTTTAGTCATTTNTTTTTTTTTTTATCAAGATGATGTAGCTTCAAACCCCCCCCCCCCACCCTCTTTTGATATTAATGACAAGTGTTAGTTCGGTGAATATTTTTGTTGCCTGCTTTATTATTTGCATTTTTGTCAACGAACTTCGACCAAATAGGATGTTGCTCTAACGCCTTGTGCGGGATGAACACCTATTCGACCATACGATTTTGAAGGGAACGACCTGCAGATTGGCCCTTCTCACATATGGTCTTTTGGACATGATGATTAGTCTCGTCGATTATTCTCTTTAAGAATACGCGGGTCAAAACTCAGATTTTTAGAAATAGAGCTTGTAGCTCGGGCAGGGTTACTTTGACCCTGGTCAGTACTCATCTTTAGGAGCACGCGAGTTGTATCTTGGCATTTGATGGTCTATTCAGCCAATAGTGAGATGACTTCGGTCTCGTCGAGCATACCTGTATTGGACGGGTTATGCGCGAGTTATGACTTGGCTTTTAGGTCGTCAGTTAGGAGATTGGAAGAGTAGGAGAAGTTATCTAGCTAGGCTTAGTATCTAAAAAATGAAAATACAATTTTATTAAGTGAAATAGCTGCACCCGAGGGGGTTGCCTACGTACCCCGAGATCGAGAATCAAGCCAGACCGTAGTTTACTATACAAATTCGCCTAGTAATAAATTTTATTTAATTTGGTTGTATTCCAAGAGTTCAGGGTCCATGTTCCGTCCATCGTCCTAAGCTCGTACACCCCAAGCTTGACTACCTTTGACACCTCATAGGAACCTTCCCACCGAGCTCCCAGTTTTCCTATTGTATTTTTGTAGGTCATCTGTAAGACTAGGTCTCCCTTATCGAACCTGCTTTGCTTCACGCTCTTGTTGTAATACCGCATTGTGGCCTGCTGATAGGTACTTAGTCGTACAAGAGCTCGATCTCTTACTTCTTCCACGTCATCAAGTGAGTCGAGCAACATCTCTTTGTTTACGTATTCCTCTTTAAGTAGTTGTACTTGGCGGAGGCTGAATACAGCTGCCTCAGAGGGAGCTAATGCTTCAATCTCGTGTGCTAGGGAGAAGGGGGTATGATTCGTTGGCTGCCGCAGTGTGGTTTGGTAGGACCATAGGACACCGTCTAGCTTGTCAACCCAAAGCCCTTTCTTAGATTCCAATCTCTTCTTGAGCCCGTTGATGATGGATTTATTGATGGCCTCTGCTTGCCCGTTTCCTTGCAGGTATCTTAGCGTGGAATGGTTCAGCCGGATCTTCCATTTTTTTATCAAAGAGTGTGAGGTTAGTTAATATTGATTAGTGAGGGGTGTCTTGCTGACGCAATAGTTACTATCCACTTGGCGCAAAAGCTTTCAACCGTGTTTACGCAGAAGTTGGTGTCGTTATCTGTTATGATTTCGTACCGAATGCCATGTCGGCAGATTATGTTCTTCCAAATAAATTCATGTACCTGCAGCAAATTATATGTGGGTGGTAGATCATTACCTTAATTTGGTTTTTTACTTCCTAACAAGTGGTGGTGTGACTATTTTGTTAACCATTTTTGTCAAGTTTGCACCTGCTTAGCCTTGACCGCGGAGTACGATGCCGCCTTTACCCATTTGTTGAAGTAGTCTCTCATTATGAGCATGTACCTATGCTTGTTTATCGCCACCGGGAAGGGTCCTACGATGTCCATCCCCCATTTCATGAATGGGTACGGGTGTGTTGAGGCATTGAGTGGTTCGGTGGATGCCTAGTTTGTCGATCTGTGATGCTGGCACATCTCTCAATTCCTGGCGTATTCCTGACTATCCTGCAGCATAGTTGGCCAATAATTTCCTTACTTTTTTATTCTCAAGGCCACATATCGCCCATAAGAATGACGTCCACCATCACCTTTCGTGCAGCTTGGTGAGGACTTGTTGTACATCGTCTCTGTTGATACAGCATAGCAAGACCCCTGAGGTGGATTGTTTGTATAACTGACTGTCTATGGTCGTGCATCTCGCGACTTTCACCTGGAGGCGTTGTGCTTTCCATTTGTCATGCGGTTCTTTACTCGTGAGAATGTGGTATGCTATCTCGGTTCTCCAGTCCGTTGTTGGGGGCTCGTCCGTCTTTTTGAAGGTTGTCAATTCTTGGATGGCATTTGTCATAGCGTTGGTGATACTCGGTGTGGTGATACATGGCTGCCATATTGGCTAAGGATTCAGCTAGGTGGTTATCGTTACGTGGTATTTTGGTCAGCTCGAAGCTGTCGAACTCGGCAGCTTTTTCCTGGACCATCTGATAATATTGGAGCATTCAGTCATTTTTGATGGTATAGTCTCCGCTGAACTGGCTAGTGACAAGTTGAGAGTCGCAGAAAGCGTGGATCCTCCGAGCTCCGAGGTTTTTTTCTAGGCGCAATCTGTCTAGGAGTGCTTCGTATTTGGCTTTGTTATTTGAGGCATCAAACTTGAAAAGAAAAGATTGGTTAAGGACTTAGCTTGTTGGCAGTTCAAGTCTAACGCCTGCTCCCGAGCCATGCTTCCTTTGTGAGCCATCGACATAGACGTTCCAGGTCTCCGATGGGGGATATCGCCTATCTGGTGTTAGGGTATCTTGGCTATGAAATCTGCGAGAACCTGGGACTTGGATTGGTGCGCCCTTGGTATTCGATATCATATTCGTTGACTTTGACACCCCACTTGGTTAACTTGCCAGATTGGTTCGGGCTATGGAGTACGGTGCGCAGAGGTTGATTGGTAAGTATGACTGTGGTGTGCGACTGAAAGTACGGTTGGGGCTTCTGATGTCTCTACATTTTAGTGATTTTAGGAAATCATTTACCATCATTTTAGAGTGATTTATATGTCAATATGTTGTATTCCTAGGACATTCTTAGTAAATTTGAATTTTCAGGAAGTTTCGCACTAGCATTCGCATACATATGCATTTTGGAGATATTTCAGGTATTTAGAGAGTTTTCAGAAAATAAGTGCAAATTTGGAGAAGGAAAAAATGGTGCAAGAGCCTGGAAAAAAGGGTGCAAGACCCTAAAAAAAGGGTGCAAGACCCCGGAAAAAAGGGTGCAAGACCCTGAAGAAAAAGGGTTCGGAACCTGAAACTGCCTCAAACCTTCAGCTCGATCACGCAACTCTCTTAAGCTCGAACACGCAACTCTCTTCGGCTCGATCAAACACTTCACGTACGCCTCGAGGTCACGTTTTCACGCCTCGACCTCATTCCGTCTTCCACCCTTAGCCTTGATCACCACCACAATACCTTGATCGAGCCACTTCTTCCTTCAGCTCGATCACTACTTTGGCCACCTCGATCAAGCCCGGCTCTACCTCTAGCTCGAGCCCAAGCAATCCGACCCGACCCGACCCTGACCCAAGACCCGTTTTAATGATTAGCTTTTGTCTTTTATGTATTTTAGGGCTTTTCTCTGAACACTAAAACAACCCTAAACGCCTTCATTTGGAAAAAAAAATCTTTTCTTTTGCCATTTTTAGGTTTTGTCTTAGGTTTTCATTTTCTCTCTATTGTTCTTGGTGTTCATCATGTTTTAAACCCAGATTTCATTTAAGTTTATGTTAATCTTCTGTTTTCTTCATTTTGCAGCATAGATTAGGGTTGTGAACTATCTGGTGTTTGTTGATTTACGTTTTGAAGCTTTTAATCTCGTTTTTAGTCTGATCATTTCTTATGTTTTTGTTATTGTTCCATTGATGTTCATATTTTCTGGGTTGGTGTTCTTGACGTTTTAGATCTTCATCTTCTGCATCTCTATTCGTTTTGGTCTTCTGCACTAGTTTTAGGGTTTCATATAGTCTTCTCTTTGTTGTTTGACCTTAGATATAAATGTCTTACTTAGTATCTGTGTGTTCATGTTTCTCTGATCTTGCATCCAACATGCTTAATGAGTAGTGACTTAGGTTCCTTGAGAATGGGATAGGTAGTGTTGTTTCCTTGTTCCTCCTAGGTGTCTAAGCTTTATGGTTTAATAGATCCCTTCTATTTCATTGTGCATAATGCTCATTTCGACCTGGCCCGTTGAGATCCGAACGTAGGTATTTTAGCACCCGAAAAGTGTTCAATGAAATGTCTGATCATGGTGATTTCAGAGATTTTCACATCCTAGCCTAAGAAATTAGATGTTTAGGGTGCTTATTGGCTTAGGTATATTGGTTCGTAGTGCCTATTAGGTAGAGTTCCGTTAACAGAAGTTAGGTCTGGATACTACCTAGTTTGATTTCATCTGTAAAGGAATTGGATTTGATTGCTCTTGAATCTATCGTTTAGGGATAACTCTTGTTTAAGGTATGTTAGAAACTTAGGGAGTTTGAGGAGGAACACTACCCAATTACCCCATCCTTAGGGACCCTTTCTTTAATTTCATCTTTTACTCTTTTTAATCCCCCTGTTTTTGTTTCACTTGCTATCTACCCTTTTTACTTGTGCATGTTTACCTTTGTTTCCTGTTTTAGTTTTCTGTATGTTTTGATTACTTAGAACTTATTAGCAAACCCCCATTTTCATATTCAACTTGAATCATTAGTTCCAATTGCATACTGATTGTTAGCATCACACTTGACTGGATTGATAACCCATCTATACTACAATAACATGCAAGTATAGTGGGGATTGATACCTAAAAAAAACCTGTTATTAATTTGGCGTTGTTACCAATTGGGTGTGATTTTATTACATTATGGATTTTGGATCTATTGAGATTAAGTTCCTTTCTTGTACTTTACTGATTTTTGTTTTCTAGTGCATTTCAGGTGTTTTACTTGCAAATGGAGAACATTAACCACGTTAACCATCACAACATTGGTGCGGGTTGATATATTGTGTTTTAGCATGTTTTCACCCCTGTTTTGCATTCATTTTAGGTAGATTTTTCTGAATTTAGGCTAGTTAGTATGCATTTGCATTCGCATTTCATATCTACAGATGTTAGAAGCAGAAAAACCGGAAACGAGGATCAAAAGAGCCAAAAAGATGCAGAAAGGTGGAAAACAGAGGTGTGCCGGTTTAATATACCGATTTGTCTAAACCTGTACTTGCGAAACAGAGCATGCAACGGTTTAACATACCGGTCTGGCTAGACTGATACGAGGTACAAGAAAAGGCAGGAACTTAGCAGCGATATAGTGTATCGGTTTGCTCAAACTCGTACAAACGAAGAAACTGAATATCATTTTGGTGCATCGACCAGCCCAAACCGATAGGCACTGAAAAAGTCAACCTTAGACTTACTTCTTTTGGTTTAAACCAAAATTTAATTAGGTTAACGTAAAAGTTTTATGGGTTAACCCAATACCTTTTTGGAACACTATTTAAGCTATTTTACCTAATTTTTAGGGATCTTATCTTTATGCTATGCTTTCGATTTCTTAAGAGCATCTTTGTAAAACCTTAATCTTTGCTTATTTTAAGTTTGATTTGTTGCTTTTAATTGTTTCTTTTCTTCAAATCTTCTTTCTATCTATGGAAAAGCACACTTATATTGTTGGATTTTATGTTTATCCAATGGATAGTGAGTAGTCTCCTTTAAGCAAATGGTTAGGTAGATTAGGTTGATTAGGTGATGAATCATGATGTTTAGGGCTTAGTTTCCATTAATCCTCAAGTAGATAATGTTCTTAATGCTAGATTTAACTTGATCAATTGAATCTAGATCATAGGTTGAGTTGTGCCCGAAAGGTGTTCGATGAAATGTCAGAACCAATTATTGCTTGCTAAATGAGGCATAGCCAAAGAGATTTGTGTTAGTTAGTTTAATGTTTTATTATGGGTTAAAACTTAAGGTTTCTTGATTATGTAATTGTCCAAGAGATTGTTTTAGTTGCATGATTAGGAAATAGATTAGTGTCATGAGAGTGGATTAGTCTATTTAAGGGAATCTTAGATCAAGGATTAGCTTAGTAGTTAGAATTGAACCTCATGAGGAGTCACTTAATTGACCAAGTTAATAACCTATGCTATTTTCTTAGCTTTTTATCTTTGAAATTGAGTTTTAATTTCTGTTGACTTTATGTTGATTTAGTTGACTTTTGAATTTATGTTGACTTTTTATTTTAAGTGTGTTTGAATGTTTGAATCCAATTAATATTAATGGCTTAGACTAGATAAGGTTCATATAGGATTAGTGTGTTAAATCCCCTGAATTTGGTTGATTCTTAAGTGCTATGATGACATAATAGACTTAAATATTTGCTTCGACATTGATTAGGAAAAATTTAATGTTTATCAAATTGGCGCCGTTGCCTTATTCAGGATTTTTTTGACCATTAGTACTTTCAATTTGTTTGGGACTAAGTTCACTTTCTATTACTTTACTCATATCTCTACTTTTCTTTGTTTGTTCACTTTAGGTATATGAGCCTGAGAAGCAAATGACCTACTAATCTCATTCCAATTGTTGAAGATATTCATGCGCTCAAACGTCAATACACTCGGGAACGACGAGCACAAGAGCGTCTCGCTCATATTCAACGTTTGGATTTGGAAATGGAGAACCCACATGCAAACAATATTGATGCCAATGATGGTGGAAACAACGACCGACCACGAACCATTGGAACGAACGATGCCCCGAATCCCCATGCTCAACGCATCGGCATTCGTCCCCCACCGATCGCCAACAATAATGTTGATATAAATTCCAGCCTCATCAATATGGTCCAAAATTCCAAGTTTCATTGATTTCCAAATGAAGACCCTTTGGACCACTTGGACAACTTTGACATATTGTGTAGCACGGTGAAGATAAATGGTGTGACCGAAGATGCCTTTAAGAAGCGTTTGTTTCCTTTCTCCTTGGGCGAGAAGGCCCACTCTTGGGAGAAAAATGTTCCAACCGTCTCGGTTGAAACTTGGGATGCTTGCAAGAAAACGTTTCTCACCAAGCTCTTCTCAACCTCCCGAACCGCGAGACTCCAGAACAAAATCTCTGGATTTGTGCAACGCGGCACCGAATCTTTTGGAGAAGTTTGGGAACGTTTCAAGGGCTACACTATCCAATGTCCACACCATGGATTCTCGGGTGAGAGCTTACTTAGTACTCTCTATCGCGTCCTTGCCTCTAAGTACCGGATGATGCTTAACACTGCTAGTCAAGGGAACTTCTTTAGTTATACCGAGGCCAATGGATTATTGCATGTTGAGAACTTGGCATAAAAGCTATAACAACTTTGGGGAGGACTATGACTGTTCGGTTCGAGCTGTTTCTAGTAATAAAGACTACAAAAAGGAATTCAAATCTATAGAGGAAAAGCTTGACAAGTTCCTCCTTTCTCAACAAGGAATAGTTAACTTTGTTGGTGATGCTCCAGAAGACTACCAACCTCAAGATGAAGCCACTCAAGAGGACTTAGCCTATGTGGGTAATTGATGACTCTGAATTTTCATAAATTTTACATATTAATTAGCATCAATTATGAGGTCTAAAAACGTGCATACATCAGGTTAATGGTTGATTTTAGTAAGTTTATGATTTTTAGGACTTCTGCATTAGAATTTTCATATTCACGCATTTTGGAGATTTTTCAGGACTTTCAGGAGTTTTCGGGAAGGATTTGTGAGATTTCAGAAAGGAGCACTCAAAGTTGAATGGGGCAGCATTTAGCATGGAATGGACTGGATCTACCTCAGGCCAAAACCAGATCGATCCCACACTTGCCAGGATCGATCACACTGCCTTCTCTAGATCGATCTGAGATCGATCTCATGGCTCTATCTAGATCGATTTGAGATCGATCTCACCATCCCATCTGGATCGATCTGAGATCGATCCCACCAGCTCAGATCGATCCTAGCAACACTCTAGATCGATCCCATCTCATCCTGCATCGATCCCTCTTTCTGTCATTCAAGGAAATTTGTGAAGTCTCAAACGAAGCTAAGGAAGTGCATGGAATTGAAGCAAGACTAAGAAGGAAGCAAGGCAGGATCGATCCCACACTTTTCTAGATCGATCTCAGGTACTCAATGCCTGGATTGATCCCACTCTCAGACGCATCTCAGGCTGGATCGATCTCGCTCAAGCGTCCCCAGCTCAGATCGATCACGCACTTACCAACTCGAAGTCAAACACGCTCCGACCCGACCAACTCAAATTCGGATAGCACCTGAACCATGGCCCAAGATCCAAGACAATGATTAGGTTTTTGTCTTTAGTACGAATTAGGGCTTTTCTCTTAACACTATAAAGGCCCTAATTCGCCATCCATTTGCAAGAAGCTTAGTTTTCTTTCCTTTTTAGGTTTTGGTCTTATGTTTTTGTTTTCCTTTGTTGTTCTTCATGTTCTTGGTGTAAAAACTAGATTTCTTTCAAGTTTTAAGTTAATCTACTGTTTTTCTTCTACTTTCTTGCTTAGCTTTAGGTTCTTGTTTAGTTTGTGCTTGATATTTTTGTTTTAAGCTTATAATCTCCTGTTTTAAGTTTGTTCTTCATCTTTGTGTTATTGTTTTATTGTTGTTCTTCATTTATGGGTTTGTGTTCTTACTGTTCTTCATCTGTTCAAGCTTAAATCTGCATGTTTAGCTTTAAGGTTATTTTTTCTGTTTTCTCTGCTTCTACTCCCATGAGTAGTGAGTAGTCCACTAGGTTCCTGAGGATGGGGTAGACTAGGGTTGATGTTCTGGGTTCACCTTAGTACCTAAGTTGTTTGTCTTTAGATCCCTTTTGTTTCACCTGCTCGTAATGCTGATTGTATTTTTACTCGGGAGGGACTGAAAACCCGCCGTTAGTCCCTTCAACACCGGAAAGTGAGTCATTGAAGGTGACTGGAACTAGGTGATCTCAGAGATTTGTTTTCCCCTTCTAAGTCATTAGTTGTTTGGGAAGCTTATTGACTATAGTACTTATTGTTCATACCTGCTTGGTAGTTACTGTCTATGACAGAAGTTGAGTTCGTGACTGCTTTGCTTGAAATTGATTGCCAAGGAATTGGATTTGGTTGCTTATGTTGCTACTGTCTAGGGGTTAGCTCATTGTATGAGGTATGTTAGGTACTTATGTAGCTCAGGATAGATCCTTAGTCAATTACCATTTTTCCTCAGGAACTGCTTTACATTGCTTGCATCTTTCACCCTCTTTGCTTTTACTCTGTTTTTACATTTGAGTCTTTTATGCTTCTTTTTATGTTTATGCTTTTTATGTTCATTGCACTTAGGACCTTTTAGCAAAACCACCCCTTTTAATACCTAGCTTGACTTTAAAGCATCCATCTCATTCCAGATTGTTTAGTACATTCCTGATTGGATTGACAACCCATCTATACTACAACGATGGGTAATTGATACCCAGTAGGACCTCAAACGCCTGATTGGATTAAAGAAACTGATGCTCCAGTTGCTCAGGAGCTTGATGAACCCCACTGCTACCATTTCGAAGAAACCTGCATAACTAGATAAGGAAAGAGCTTAGCAGCAGCTCATAAGAACTTGGGAAAGCTTCATAAATGGAACAAGTTCTAGGACAGCTACATCACAAAGAAGTTCAAAGAAATGACTTCTCAAATCAAGAAACTCACCCTAAAGCTCAACAAATCTACCTCTTCAAGAAAGCAAGGATCACCTGAACACTTGGAAAGAAGCCAGTCAATCACGAACAAGCCAAGGCAGCCACGGGTTGAACAACCTCATCGCCACTCCTCTGTAGATCCGGCAACGATACAGAGGAGGAAACGACACCACTCCGAAAGGGAGAACCATGGATCAACTAACCAACAAATCCTTCATCAACATCAGCTGCCCCAACAACATCAAGAGGTCGAGCAGCATCAAGATTTCGAGCAACATCAATATTTCGAACAGTATCAAGAGCAGCAAGAGGAACAAAAGGAACTCCCATGATATTATGAATTGATGCGCGAGTACCTTCCTTGAAGATACTCCTCGCCTTTTGAGGTCCATCCCGATCCCACACCTCCTTGTACAATCCACTTGTTGTTTCTTGATTAATGCTTGCTATGTTTGCTTGATGTTTATGATTGCTTTGCATGTCTCTATGTCTTAATGCTTTTAATGTTTTCACTATCTTTTCCAACCTTGAGTCCAATCCAAAATTTGGATTACACAGAGACTGTGTAATTCAGGTTTGGGAGAGGATTCGGAAGGACCCTTGCTATTAATGAAATTTCCTTGTTTTCTCCTTTGTCTCCAATTTGCAATGCATTCATACAGCATCTATTAGCATCAAAAACCCATAAAAACTTGAAAATGTTTCGAAAACTTTTCTTCAAAACAGAGTGTCATTTGCAGTTCATGTAGTTGCATATAGGATGTTGCACATGCATAGGGAACTAGGAAGGTGATAACCTTGTAAGTATGTTGTTTACTCAGAAAGTGTTAGTGCCCTGGTTGTTAGTTGTCTAATGCATCTTGAAATTTTCTGAAGTAAACCGCACTTTACTTGGAATGTGAACTTGCATGATCACTTGTCTCCTGAAGCATGTTGTGATTTGAAGTTTGTTCAAATCTATTAGAACTTGAATTTGAATGCCTAATTATCATGTTTGTGTGTTGAATATGAACTCATGGATAGCATATACATATTTGGGTTATCTTCTACCTTTTACCACTCTTGTTAACCCAAGTAGAATCCCCACCTTTGAACCTTACCGTCTTTCAAACTCTGAATTTACTACTAAGTGGCAGGATTAGGGTCTCATGTAGTTCTAGTCCATGCTTTTTGGACTAGATAGGACTAGGTGGGATTCGATTTCAATTGTTGGTTTTGGGTGGAAATGAATGAAAAGGGTATTGGTAGTTGGTAACAATGGGAAGTGTTAAGAAAAAACCTTAGGTGATGAAAAGAAAAAGAATCTGAACATGCTAGTAGAAAGTTTGGGGGAACATTAATATGCAAAAGAAGTATGGCTAGTGCAGAATGAGAAGAAACATATGACAATGAATGCAAAAGGGTAAAACCCAAAAGATAGTGTAAGTAAGAAGGTCAATAGCCATAAGTGTTTAAGTAAGGAAGTTCCTGAAACAGCTAGCAGCATCTAAAAAAGGAAGTCTCTCCTAAGGGTAACAAAGAAAGAATGAAAAGTGGGAATGAAAATGGGTATGATCACTTTGAAGTTTCAAAAGGGTAGAACTAGAAAGCATCTCTGGGTAGAATTAGGAAACTTAGGTTTCATTAGCATTGGGGATATGAGGTCTTATTTCTGTATGCATCTAAGTGTTCTTACCTTTAGCCTTCTGTTAAAGCTCATTCCCTTTTTGAGGGAACCCTTGTTCTGAATTACTAACCACTGCATGAAGGGGTCATATTTACTCAACATGTCCTTGACCAAATGAGTTCATTGAAGGCACATGACTTGATCCATGGTTCCTGATTAATGAATGTTAAAGGAACAAACGAATTTGAATGCATTATGGAAGTTGGAACTGGTCTGTGATGAACTGTTATGAGTATGGCTAAAGTTTTAAAGTAGGATGAACTTAGGATTGCATTCTATAACTAGTAACCAGGACATTAACATTACCTGTGTTTGCAGCATGTTTTGGTTCTGAGTTCCCACCTTCAAACCTCACTCCCAGACTTCTGAATTACTTGCTTGAGGGCAAGCAAGGATTTAGTTTGGGGGAGTTGATGAATCTGAATTTTTAGGAATTTTACATATCAATTAGCATCAATTCTAAGGTCTAAAAGCGTGCATACATCACATTTATGGTTGATTTTAGTAAGTTTATGATTTTTAGGACTTTTGCATTAGAATTTTCATATGCACGCATTTTGGAGAGTTTTCAGGACTTTAGGAGTTTTCGGGAAGGATTTGTGAGATTTCAGAAAAGCAGCACTTAGCATGGAATGAACTGGATCTACATCAGGAAAAAACCCAGATCGATCCCACACTTGCCGGGATCGATCCCACTACCGGCTCTAGATTGATTGGAGATCGATTTCACGGCTCTATCTAGATTGATCTGAGATTGATCTCACCATCCCATCTGGATCGATCTGAGATCGATCCCACCAGCTCGATCGATCCCAGCAACACTCCAGATCGATCCCAACTCAGCCTGGATCGATCCCTCTTTCTCTCATTCAGGTAAATTTGTGAAGTCTCAGAAGAAGCTAAGGAAGTGAATGGAATTGAAGCAAGACTAAGAAGGAAGCAAGACAGGATCGATCCCACACTTGTCTGGATCGATCTCAGATACTCAATGCCTGAATCAATCCGACTCTCAGACGCATCTCAGGCTGGATCGATCTCGTTCAAGCGTCCCCAGCTCAGATC